>OMOU01092009.1:0-12162 GCA_900312585.1 Malacocephalus occidentalis
ATTGTCTGGCGGGTCCAGGTCCAGAGTCCGCGCGCAAATGTCTGACGGGTCCGAGTCCGGAGTAGACGTGCAGATGTCTGGCCAGTCTGGCCGGTCCGGGTCCGGGGGCGACGTGTAAGTGTTTGACGTGTCCGGGTCCGGAGTCGGCGTGCAATGTAGGATCTGCAGAGCGTATGCAGAGAGAACAGTGGAGTATGTACAGTACATATACAGTGCATATACAGTACAGGGTATAATGTATAGTGTTTAGTGATATGTGTACAGTGTAGGGTAGTTATAGTAGGGGTACTCACCGGGGTGAAGAGTTCAGTAGATTAACACTGTCTCTGAACCTGCTGGTTCGGGTCCGGAGGGATCTGTAGCGTCTCCCGGAGGGTAGAAGGGTGAAGAGTTTGTGACTGGGGTGGGAGCTGTCCTTGGCAAGGACAGCCTCGATGGTGGGAATGGAGCAGCCGGTGATGCGTTGGGCCGTTTTCACAGCTTGCTGCAGTGCTGTCCTGTCCGAGGCGGTGCAGTTGCCATACCAGACTGTGGTGCAGTTGGTCAGGATGCTCTCGATGGTGCAGTGGTAGAAGTTCACCAGGATCTGAGAGGAGAGATGTACTTTCTTCAGTCTCCTCAGGAAGAAGAGGCGCTGGTGAGCCTTCTTGACCAGGGCGGAGGAGTTGAGGGACCAAGAGAGGTCCTCGGAGATGTGAACACCCAGGAACTTGAAGCTGGTGACACGCTCGACCTCCGTTCCATTGATATGGATTGGGGAGTGTGTGACACCCTTGGTCCTCCTGTGGTCCACGATGAGCTCCTTGGTTTTCTTAGTGTTGAGTGCCAGGTTGTTGTTGGCACACCATGCTGTAAGGTGCTGGACCTCTTCCCTGTAGGCCGTCTCATCGTTGTCGCTGATGAGGCCCACCACCAATGTATTGTCTGCAAACTTAATGATGGAGTCTTGTTTGTACATCAGAAAAGCGACGTCGCGAGTTTTCAGCATTAGGCGGACCTCTCTGTTCATCCAGGGCTTCTGATTCGGGAATATGGTGATCCTTTTTGTGGTGGTGACTCTGTTGACCTCAGTGTTTATGAAGTCCATGACAGAGGAGGCATAGGAGTCAATGTCCGTGTGAGTGCCACATGAAGCCTGGTTGGCAAACTCCCTCCAGTCTTTGTTCCCAAAACAAAGCTGAAGTGCTGAGTCTGCTCCTTCTGGCTAGACTTTGACAGTCCTTACAGAGGGTTTCACTCGTTTGATCAGAGGGGAGTACATGGGGAGTAGGAACAGGGAGAGATGGTCAGACTGTCCAAGGTGAGGGAGGGGGGAGGCTTTGTATGCACCAGCTACGTTGGTGTAGACATGGTCCAGGATCTTATCTCCTCTAATGGGGCATGAGACATGTTGGAATTTGGGGAGTGGTTGGAGTCACCCGCAACAATAAAGGCTGCCTCGGGAAGAGAAGTTTGTTGTTTGCTAATGGCAGCATGTAGCTCCTGCATGGCTAGCTTAGCATTAGTATCGGGTGGTATGTAGGCGGCAGTCATGATGGTAGTGGTGAATTCTCTGGGCAGGTAGAATGGTCTGCACTTAACCATAAGAAACTCTAGGTTAGGCGAGCAATGACTCTCGATGATAGTAGTGTCTGTGCCCCAAGCGTTGTTCATGTAGATACACAACTCACTGCCTCTGGTCTTACCGGTGTCATCCATTGTTCTGTCCGCGCGGAGAACGGTGCACCCCGTTAGCTCGATGCCGCTATCGGGGATGCTGCTGTTGAGCCAGGTTTTGGCGAAAATGATTATATTGGAGGTAGAAATCCATTTGTGGGTTGTAATCCGTAGTCGTAGCTCGTCGATTTTGTTCACCAGAGATCGGACATTGGCGAGGAAAACGCTGGGAAAAGCGAGGCGATCCTTATGCCGTCTGTGAGCCCTCGTTGTCGGCGGGGCCGGATTAGAGAGCTCCGGTGTCCTGCCCCTACATCGATTCTACATTGATCAATTTTCCTCTAGGTAATCCACCCCATTATGGAGGTTCAGCACTCACTTGCTGTCGGATAGCAAAGACGTTATTGCTGCACAGATCTGTGACAATTTTTAATTGAATGATACTCCTGACGGGGCAGCACCCTGGAACCAGGGACCAATAACCAAGCAGTGGATTCAGTCTCATATCATATACCAAACTATTAAATTAGAATGATATTAGAATAATGACTATATAAGCATACCATCATAAAGACTCTTCTACCTAACTCTGCCCAGATATCTCCCGTGTTGGAGATACCTTGAAGGACCCGAAATCAGACGACAACCGGAGGGAGTTTTGACCAGCTGGCGGGGTGAGGGGGTGAAGAGGGCCGGGAGTTGGCGCGAGCCCTGCCTTTGGAAGAGAAGAGAATGGCCAGACAGGTTTGAGCTGATAGAAAGGCAACAGTAACTCAAATAACCCGTTACAACCGAGGTATGCAGAAGAGAATCTCTGAACGCACAACATGTCGAACCTTGAAGCAGATGGGATACAGCAGCAGAAGACCACACCGGGTGCCACTCCTGTCAGCTAAGGAAACTGAGGCTACAATTCGCACAGGCTCACCAAAATTGGACAATTAGAAAAACGTTGCCTGGTCTGATGAGTCTCGATTTCTGCTGCGACATTCAGATGGGAGGGTCAGAAGGCAGTTCTAAATGCAAAAGGGGGTCCAACCCGGTACTAGCAAGGTCTACCTAATAAAGTGGCCGGTGAGTGTATATTATTGATGAAGCCTAACCGAATGATTTAAACAACAGTTTGAAATTATTCCATCCACGTGTTTCGAGCCAAATACGCGGTTGACCAGTGGGTGATCATTATGAAATGGTTATTATATATTATAGGAGGATATGACCACGAGGCAGACCCAGAACCCGCTGGAGGGATTATATATCTCATTTGGCCTGGGAAAGCCTTGGGATCCCCCAGGAGGAGCTAGAGAGTGTTGCTGGGGAGAAGGGCACCTGGAGAGCCCTGCTTAACCTGCTGCCACCGCGACCCAGCCTCGGATAAGCTGAAGATAATGGATGGATTATAGGATATGCGCGTTTGAGGATCTTGTGCCTGGCCACAGGCTCTCTCGTCGGGTGCTGCTCGCGTGCCAATGGGATTGCGACTGAATCGCGGAACGCAGCGGCTCACCGGGCCTTGCATGCTCGATGGCCAGTACACCACTGGATGTGGGTGACAAGCAACCCGCTCGGTTGCGAGGCGTTTGTTTATAATCTTTGGTTCGTTTAACAAAGTCCTGTGTGAACAGAAACTGCAACAAACTATCAAATTCATCAAACTAAATTAAATATTCTAAAGTTTAACTTAATGAACCCTCTGGTTTCTTCAGGCTTCAGTCATTATCAGGATATTCTTAAAACTTGCAGCATTATCAAATTATATATTGTGATAAATATCAAGACCGATCAATATGGGAAAGAAAATTTTTGCCATACTAACCAGCCCTAGCCTATTACAGTTACAGGTTACAGGTGCTTCACAGAGCTCACTTCACCAATGCCAAATTTGCTAAAATATTCGGCCTCCTCCCAACTCGAAATATGCCCACTACAATACAACGTTTCATTGCCTACAACACTTGGAAACATGCCTCCCCCACATGACAGGTGGATACAGGAAGTCTTACAATATGTACAACTTGAAAGGCTAAGATTCACATTGAAAGGATCTCTGAAATCCTGAAAGACCTGGAGTCACCTGCTGACCTCACTATAACTCCTGATGCTGATGTTGTTTCCTAGGTGGAGCTCGTTGGAGGCAGAGAGGGACCTGTATTGTTCTTTCCCTATGATTCTCTTTACCTATTACATTTTATAATATATGCTTTTTCCTCTTCACTCACATCATTATTAACACCACTTTACGCTTCATTTTATGTATGAATGTATTTTATGTATCTATGTATTATTTACTTTCGCTTATTTTGGTATATTTTACGTTTTTTTTCTTTTTGTGTAACCATGACCAACATGGGGCGGTGGTGGGAGGGTGCGTTTGTCCGTTTTCAACGGTCAGACACCTAGTCAATACAACCGTATGTTGTATTGTTCCAAGATATGTCCAAGATTTAAGATTGAACAAATATCTGGATGTATTAATAATAATTAATAAGTAATACATTATCAGCACATGATCTTTATTCTCGAATTTGTACGTCTTTATTTAATATTTAATACTCGGACTGTTCTAGAAATTAAGACATTGTTCTCCTAATATTTTGATAAGTTACACATTTTGCCTTTTGACTTCAAAAGTACAGTAGCCCTAAAACGTCGTCGTAATTAAGGCTATGTATAGACCTACATGAACGATATATATAATATATATACAATATATAATCATAAACTGCAGTTGTCAATTGGCTCGACCTACACATTTCCGATCTAATTCTAATCCGATCGTCAGACAACAATTGCAGTTGGACTTACCTGGACTGCAGGTTACTGCTAGTAACTGGCTGACGACGACTGACCAGCTACAATGATGACGTGACAGTGACACTGCTAGAAGGGACGTCAATGTTTTCAGGAGAAAAGAGCGGTTTTAAAACCTCTTAGTTAACGCGTTTATCGAAAATCTTCGAATATGTCTCGACGTCGATATATAAATATGTATAATATGAGTTAATGGTATTTCAATTACACAGCTGTTACCGTCTTGGTCCACTTTTTCGGATGACACGGCTGCATTGTCAATAATACGGTCACGTGACTATGACACGTTGGAAAATGCGTGCCTAAGAAAGAGCATTCTGGGAAAAGAAAAAAATGGCTGCCTCCTTGGTGACCAGAAGGCTCTGCTCCGCAGCTGCGACAGGACAAACTACCCGATGGGAGAGATTAAAAAATAGTAAAGCAGGTGAGTAATTCTGATAGCGGCCAGCGTCTGTGTCTTTGTGAACGACAACAAGGATATATATGAAGTTTTATATTGTGAATAATTTCACAAAGCAAGGACTCCTCGAACCCAGCCTTCCACTCTAGCCACTAAACATGTAACAGATAACAAAATCCGCACGTCTGTCCTGCATATGAAAAAGCGGTTCTAAACATACACCTAGACTGAATACATTCTTCCTAGGACAAATTACGTCACTCTGCCATTCATGTGTATTCTTGGTAGGAAAAACTCCCATTTCAGATATCTATAATTCAGTTGTTACTAATCATACTTTTTGATGAGGAGGTAGGCGGACAGTTTCAAGAGAATAATAAAGTCTAATAATGTACAACAATAGCTGAGCTCTGTCTAGTAATACTCTCCTAAATACGTAATCCTGATTGGTCAACAGTGTTCCAAGTGTGTGGATTATTTTTTCATTAACAGGGCACCTCCTTCTTACGCCTTATAGTATATTGACAACAGAGTTGACATTTCTATGTTCTTTTCCCCGCAGGTGTGTGGTGCTCCAGCCTGTTCTTGGACTACAAGGAGGCTGTACGAGAAGTGGGTGTCGGCATCTGGGAACGGCCGGTTAAATCTTCACTTTATATTGGCCTCCTAGGGGGAGCCTGGGCTTGTGTCTACACCAAGCCAGACAAAACCTCCTTTGAGATGAGTCTGCTGGACGTGTCCAACAAGCTTGGTTTGCTGTCGCCATGGATACGAAGCGAAACCTCAGACCAGCACATATTGAATCTAGTAAAGCTGCACAATGAAGGTAGATTGCGCCATATTAGCTTGGGCCTGGCTGCTCTGACCTTCTGTGCTGATTATGATCCTGAGGCGGACCTCTACGAAGCCCAGTGCAGTCACCTGTCCATCCCCTGGAGTTTGCTTCCTCAGCGGGTGCTGGATGTGGGCTTTGCTGGACGCTGGTGGATACTTGACTCAAAGATGAAAGACTATGATGTCAACGATGTGGAATTCAAGAACCTTCCGTTGCACATGCAGACAACACAGCCCCCGGGCGTCCAAGAGGTGGAGGCCATCGAAAAGCTGCATAAAGATTCCTGGCTGCCAATCCAAATGGAGAATAATATCGTCTAACTTTTGGACTACCAGGCTTTATTATAATTTTATTAACATTCTCAGGCTTGCCATTAAATGCAGACTAACAAAGATTAAATGAAATGACTACAATATTCCTATACATCTAGACAACCCCATCAGTAACTGTTAGCTGTGTAATACTTATCCATTGTTCAATAAACAATTAAAATAACAGAATTTCTTCCATGTATGGAAGACTCCTCCTCCTCAGTCTCGTATACCTCGGTCATTTCACATGTCTATGTGGTAGAGGGATTTATTCTAAGGGTTAGCCATCCGTCCGGTTGGAAACCAAACCAGGGAAGCCTGTTCAAATCTGCCATGAAATCAAATGCTATTCATTTACCCAAGCTCATTCATGCTCATACCGTGTAGGACCCCATTACTGTTGCTTGTTTTCATAAATTGATAAATTGACATTACAATCGGTGTTTGAATGTCAAAACTTGCCGTCCAAACATTGCCACTAGGAATGTGCATGAAACTGTCACTAAAAGAATCCATCAAACTCCATTCGGGAGCTGTGCCCTAGTTCAGAGTCCTGCATAGGTCTGATTTGAAGACCTGCGACGCATACATATGGCCTCTCAGGTCCGCAACCTGACCCAACTTGGACCCGCATATACTATAATAACCATGACCAGTGAAAACCTCTTATAATGATCACATGATCAGCCACGTATTTGCTTCAAACGCGTGGAATGGAATACATTCAAGATGTTTACATTTGCCAGTGGCTTGCTTCATGTCTGCACTTGTAAAGCATATATTTCAAAGGCTCTTTATTATGGTTTTGTATTTGTCTAATGTACACAGTGTTACAATGTTACTCATAACATTCTTTCTCAGCCCTGGAACTCAAACAATTTTCTGATGCCCCAAAAAATATATATTAAAATACATGTATATCTGAATTAATATAAACGTGCGACGACTAGTTGAAGAATGGCTTGAACTAACAACTACGTGTCAACTAATCCAATCTTTGGTCAGGGGCAGCCCAACTCAACTTCGTCTTGACTGTGGGGTCAGACCTTTCGCACTTATAGCAATGACCACCACTTGACCAAAGGCATATACAAAATCTCATGAGCCCTAGGTTGGAATAACTTAAAACTAGGCACTCGTATGTCTGTGTGACGAGTAAACTATTATATTATAATTATTATTAATTATAATATGACTAGATTTGTATTTTAACTTATAGTATTATTCTGCCAAATCGCCTAATTTGCAAGGTTATCCTGGCTCCACTGAAAATCACTAGTACAGAGAAGGATGCGCATCACTGTCACAGGCTGGTGGAACACTCATCCGGACGTCCCTTGCATGCTTGAAGTTATGGATAATTGTGAGCCTTCAGCTAAATGTTTTTTGAGAAAAGAAAAATGCTGAGCTTTTCCTTTGTGTAGAAATAAGCAAGCCATTATGGAGACTTTTATTCATAAGATTAGGGTGATTGATTTGCATGATCCTCTGAGGTGTTCACCAAGTATTGGTGGCCCAACCCCTATTTATTAAGTCTTGTGTTGTACATTTGAAGTATCAAATGTAAGCCCATTTAATTTCCGCCACTTGATTCTTTTTCACATCTCATAATTATGACTTAACTTTCCTGAAGTCGTGTGTGACTGAGCTCATGAAAGTATTGTGCATTGTTGTGTATTGTATTCTATTCAATGCAAGGACATTGAACCTAATCAATTATGGATTGTGAACACATTGAGAAATATTTCAAATGTGGTTTTACAAATGATGAAATCCTTGCTTTACTGGCTGAATTGAGAATATTGCACATGAAAGGTAATATTGTACATAATATTCTTAATGTCAATTATTTTTCAATACCATTGCCAACTTTTCTATTGTAGTTAACGTATTTTTTTCACTAAATGTTTCTTAGATGCATTACCTGAATTATTCATGAATTGCAATATTAGTAAGTGTTTATAAAACATCTATTAACACACTCAATAACCATTACTGCATGTCTAAGTCATTACATGCATGCATAAATGCACATCTAAATAGTTTGTTAATTATTTACTTACACTTTCTAAATGATCTTATGAACCATTGAAAACTCCCGAATAACTGTTTTGTAACTGATATAATACTTAATTTAGAAATGGTGAATCCATCATTTATAAAGTATGAAAATACAATAATTGAACACATTGTAGATTATTTTATTAATCAAGAATAAAACATGTATAACTGTGTTAATGAATGACATACTAATGAGTATTAATGTAGGAACAATGCTTAACTAATACTTAACTAATTGTAAGGGCTGGGTACTGGGGACTCAAACGCACGACACAGGAGATGAAGGGGTTAATGCGTTTTATTTAACAAACAGGGATAAGATGGGTTCGGGAAGACACGGCGATGTGTTGGGGTCAGGAGTCGGGAAGACACGGCAATGGGTTGGGGTCAGGAGGACACGGCGATGGGTTCCGGAGGACACGGCGATGGGTTGGGATCAGGAGTCGGGAGAACACGGCGATGGGTGATTCGTAGGGTTATTCCTTGGGAAGATCTGGCCCCGACAGCCGGTGTCAGCTCGGTTTTATAGACAAAGGGAGGGTTTAATCTGATTGGCCACAGGCTGCGCAGAAACCGGCTGAAAGCGCATTAACCCGAACTCAGAATACGTGGCGACGGTTTGCGGGTTGTGCACGAGCTGACGTGCTGGGGGCGTCAACATTGGGGGCGGTGCGTCGGTGATGTGAGAGGCAGAGGACGTGTGTGGAGGCGCAGCCGTAACAGGTGGGAACAGGTGCGGAAAATCGGCCGTGAGCGCGAACCGAAATGCTGGGGGGGGGCGTCACCCTTGGGGGGGCGTTGCCTTGCCGGCGAGAGCGGAGCGAAAGGCAGAGGACTTATGTTGCGGCAGAGGCGTAACACTAATGCTTCATAGTGTGTAGTTATTATAAAGTGTTACCATTATAACAAAGGGAAAACTTCAAACTCTTGTGAAGAGGAGAAAAAAAACTGGCATGTGTAGACCTACTTTGAAATAAAACACAGAAACATACAGGTCCCTTATTACTGGAAAAATAATGCAGTAAAAAGTAGCCCGCTTTGAAATAAATACAACATATAGTTGCAGCCTGATAGCTTTAAAAAGAGTAAACATAAAAATATGCCAGTTTGTATATAATTATGACTTCAGTCCATTTCGGTTTGTCCATCCTCTTCTGTTTTTTCCACATACAGCAATCAACTATCGAGCCTGAACATAAAACACAACTACATCAGCTCATAAATATAAATATATATAAATAAATATAAAAAAATATTTTTTTGGCTAAATAATAGCCTATTAAATGATAGTGTTCTCACCTGTTTAATGTGATTTCTGTTTCTGAACATTATTGCTGAGCTGTAAGACACAGTGGCACAGTTGGTAGTGCTGTCGCCTCACAGCTAGAAGGTCCTGGGATCGATTCCCGCCTGGGACATGGTTGGTTCTCCTTATGTCTTAAGTGCTGGGATTTCATGAACAGCCCTTTCTGTGTGGAGTTTCCATGTTCTCCCCGTGCTCCCTGGGGTTCCTCCATATATATACACTGTATATATAACCCCTCTAAAAACATGGAAGAAGACCGTCGCCTGACCAGCGGCGGTTGGAACGGCGCTGCACTAGCTGCCCACCGCTCCTGGCCTGACCGCGGAGGAAGATGGCCATGGATGGGATAAAAGCGGAGGACCAATTTCACGGCGAAAAACATGTGTGTGTGTGAACACACGTGTGTGTGTGTGTGTGAGGTGGGTTGGGAGGGCCGCCGTGCACGGGTGTACAGGCATGGTGTTAACCGCAACAATAAAGACGCGGTTGTCCGTCCGTTCATTATAAAAAGAAAACCTGCGGATCTTGGACCAAAGATGGACAGGACTCCAAATGCATACTTATTCATGTTCATATAACTGTCGGGAATGACATCATCCCGACACATAATTTTGTCGGGTTTGGGAGGTTTTCAATAGCGCACCATTTGTGCTCGCAAGCGAGAATAGTCTTCTGACGGGCGACATCTTCAAGATCAGCTGTCAGGCTTTTGAACTTGGACACCGATAACTCTTTATCATCTATATCGGCCAGTTCAATTTCAAGATCGGGTTGACTTACTCCCGTGAATGCTGACATGTTCAGCAGGGATGGCTCGATGTCCAGGGGTATGACGGGGAAGCATAATGTGTTTTTTTCCTTTCTGAACTCACTGAATCTTTGTCCAAATGCAGTTTGCATTGCGATGATCGCACGCTGTAAGTACTCACAATTGATGTGGTTGTGTGCTTCTTTGAACTCTCTCAGGGAGGGGAAGTGAGAGAACATACCTTTCTGCACATCTCTGGCAAACACTGTCATCTTGCACCGAAAACACATTCTCCAGCATCTGAAGGGCCATGCTTCCTTTTCCCTGTAGACTTTTGTTCAGCATGTAAAGGTGACCTGTCATATCTACCATGAAGTGCAGCTTTTCCAGCCAATCTGGATGTTCCAGTTCTGGATAGGTGAGGCCCTTGCTTTCCAGGAACGTTTTCACGTGTTCCAGAGAATCAGCAAACCGTTTCAGCACTTCTGCCCTGGACAGCCACCGGACTTTGTTATGCAGCAGGAGATCCGAATGTGCACTGTTGACTTAATCTAACAATAAACAGAACTGTCGGTGGTTTAACCCTTTTGCCACTATTTTGTTCACTATCTGAATGACAAGGTCCATTACCTCCTTGCATTCGGGGGAAATGTTTGAGCGCACTGTGTTTTTGGTGCAGGATGCTGTGAAACGTCTGCAGCTCTCGATCCAGCGACTTCTGAAGTAAAGTTACAAACCCCTTCTGTGTTCCTGTCATACTAGGTGCCACATCAGTAGCCACTGACACCATATGGGTGCTGTTTATTTCACCACAGCCTCACAAATGTCCTCCTCCCGTGTTTGGCCTTTTAGCAGTATCAACTCAATGAGTTCTTCCTGCGGCCCATCAGAGTTCACATACTGTACCTGCATAACAGCGCTGTCTGTTCAATATTGTTTACTTGACTCGTCACAGGCGATTGCGAATGCTGAATTAATGTTTTCAATTTGGTGACTGGTGATGTTTTCTGCCATCCTAATGGTCCTGTCCTTGACGGTCTTTGCAGAAAGAGGCATATCTCTAATTTTCTGGACAATTTCACTTTTGTTTTTGAAGTCCAAAAATAGATGTTCTGATATTTTAATGAATGATTCTTTCATGTATTCTCCATCTGTGAACGGCTTTCTGCGCCTTACGATCTCCTGAGCTGCCACAAAACTAGCAGCAGTAGTTGAGTTTGGAGACTTGATCCACTTCTTGAAAGTGTTTGCTCTGCTCAGCTTTCCGCAGCAATTCCGAAATCACTCTTTTTCTTTCATCTCCTGCTTGGTACTTTTCAGTAAATGCTGTGTTGTTCTGGAAATGTCTTTCAACATTACATTTTTAGTTGTTTGCTAATTTCTCACCACATATCAAGCATACAGGTAAGCCAGAATATGTCCACGCTGAATGAAACTCTCTATTTTCCTCCGATACTTTTTGGGGGAGATTTATCCATGGTTAGCTTACCAGGGGTCAGAAAGTCAAGATTAGTCACCTGCGGGTGGGAGGGAAAGGTGCCGGTGTGTGACACATATTTTAGTTGACAAAATATTAAACACTTTTTTATTTCATTGTCACAGAATCACCTCGATCTCCAAAATAAGAGGTATAATAATAATAATAATAATTACCGGACGGACAACCCCCCGTCTTTATTGTCGCGGTTAACACCATGCCTGTACACCCGTGCACGGCGGCCCTCCCAACCCACCCCACACACACACACACGCCCCCATAGGTGTCGCCGTGAAATTGGTCCTCCGCTTTTAACCCATCCATGGCCATCTTCCTCCGCGGTCAAGCCAGGAGCGGTGGGCAGCTAGTGCAGCGCCCGGGGACCACCTCGATCCAACCGCCGCTGGTCAGGCGACGGTCTTCTTCCATGTTTTTAGAGGGGTTATATATACAATGTATATATATGGAGGAACCCCAGGGAGCACGGGGAGAACATGGAAACTCCACACAGAAAGGGCCGTTCACGAAATCCCAGCACTGAAGACATGGGGTGAACC
>OMOU01092026.1:0-13299 GCA_900312585.1 Malacocephalus occidentalis
CATGGCTGTGGTGGTTGCAGATGTGATACGACGGCAGCTATAGCTAGCCTGGTGGTTGTCCCTTGGGCAAGATACCACCACCTGAAACGTGAGCAGACAGTAATCGGAGAGAGCCGAGGTATAAGGAGAGACACACAAATCTGTGATTTCACCTCCACGGGACAGGACAAGGTCCAAGGTGTTTCCACCTGAATGAGTAGGCTGCTGAACATACTGTTTGAGGCCAAATGTGTCAGTAATAGACAGAAAGGCTTTAGCAAGAGGGTCAGATGAGCTATTCACATGGATGTTAAAATCCCCCATAAGCAAAACATTGTCAGAATAGGTTACAATATCAGCCACGAACTCAGAGAACTCATCCATGAAAATTGAGTAGGGGCCTGGAGGGCGATAAACTATAGCCAAAAAAAAGGAATCTGCAATGCCATGATCTCTCTGCTTAATGCGAACTGAGGAGCTGAAAGCTAGCACCTCAAAAGATGAAAAGATGTAGCTACTCTTTGGTCTTTGGACCAGCTTTGAGTTAGAAATTTGAGCCACTCCACCACCTTTCCTAGATTCATGGGATAGTTGTGAATTCACATAGTTAGGTGGAGTAGCTTCATTAAGGGGCAGGTAAACATCCGGTTTTAACCAGGTCTCACACAAGCCCATGAAATCTATCCTATGCTTTCCTGGTGGTCTAGTGGTTAGGATTCGGCGCTCTCACCGCCGCGGCACTTGGTCCAGGATCAACAATTAGATCCTGGACCAGGAGCGCTTTAGTTGAAAGCGATCTGATATTCATGAATCCGATTTTAATCTCCTCCAACTTGTTATGTGAGTCAGAGGGAGTTTGGTTACTGCTCAGCTCTGAGGAGGAGGAAATAGTAGGGATAACAATTCAATTCTCACTGAGTTTTGGTCGCCATCGCATGCGGGCTTTATGCCTCGGGGCAATGCGGGGCAGCGACACAACGCTAATAGCAGTAGGTAGACAGTAAGACTCCAGTTGACAGTTGCTGCTGTGGCCTGGGCTAGGAGGCGCCTCAGTGTCTGCGTTACATGCTACATCACCCAGGCTAACTAGCTTAGTTAACCCACTATAACCCCGTATTCTAGACTCTACAACACGGACTATGGTGTTGCTAGCGGGCTCGTTAATCACCAGCAACCCAGCGTGCTGTCGGTGGATGAGTCATGCCTGGTTAAGGCAACTATCTATGTTTGCCGACAAAATTGAGGCGCCTAACCCAGTAGGGTGAAGGCCGTCTCTCATCAACACGCCACGGCGGTCCCACATGGAGGGCCAATTATCCACAAAACCTAAGCCCTGCTCTAGACTATAGCGCACCAGCCAACGATTTAGGGACATTAACCTACTGTAATGCTCATTATTACCCCTGGCAGGTAAAGGGCCAGAGAGAATTAATCGATGCCGACACATCTTTCTTGCGAAGTCACATAGCCTAACTATGTTGCTTTTTGTGGATTGCCTCATCCTAACATCGTTGGTGCTGACATGAATTATGATGTTACTAAAGCTAGTGTCGGTGGTGGGTGCGTCTAATCTAGCTTGTTGTGTGTTCTTACCGCATGCCAGCAACCTAAGATTAGCCTCTATGTCGGGAGCCCTGGCCCCTGGTATGCAAACCACGTCGGCTGCGTGTAATCTAACTTTCTGCGTAATAGAGTCGCCTATGACTAGCGACCTCCCCCCAAAACCCGACTTACGAGGAGGATTGCCTGCATCCGCAAGTGGGGCTGCCGACAGGGTGCCCTGAGCTAAGCTATCACTAACGCTAACGCTATGAGACCGCCTGGCGGACCTCCTCGCTACTTTCTCGGGTGTATCCGTCTTTTCTACTGGCGCTAACTTTTCCTCCTCTAACTGACAGATACGTCTCTGTAAGAGAGCTATCTTATCTACAAGGGAAACGCACAATGAACAACAGGAATCCATGCTTACCGTGTTTGTTGCAGAGAGAATAGTAAATAACCTAATCTAACCAAACAAACCAATCCAATGATCCGGATGCAGCGTCACCGGCGTCACGGCAGCAGCAACGGTGGTGGTAGCAGCAGCAGTGTCTGAACCAGCGTCTGAAACAGAGACTCACAGGAAGCGTTAGGGGGCGTATCACAGCCTCACAAAAGTACTGGCGCTGGCCACAGCGCTAGTTGCCACTCCTGTGCCTGCTCTACCTGCGTGAGATGTATTGCAGTCACACATTCGGAGATTATGCTCCATAACTGTATCTCTGCACTGTAGCCATTAAAAGACCAAGACAAAACACTGAAGTAATTCTACAGGCGCTTTGTAAGCACTTATTTTGTTTGTGCACACATAACCAATATATCAATAAATATTTAAGAGAACTCATTGTATTCAATGTTTAAAGGAATATTTGATAACTCAAACTCCTAACTTTTACTCAATTGCAGTTGTCTTTAATGGCTACATGCACTGGAGAAATAGCAACAGATCTTTCTTGCTGCACCTTGCAGAAATGAAATGTATGAACAGCAAAATTGAGCCATAAATTCCATAAACCGCAACTACATCAGCAATGTCTCTCCAATCAGACACTTTTAACATGGCTTTGCCCCTATGGAACACGCTGCAGATTCACACCCAGACCTTAACGAACATGTGGGTGTGAACGTAAGACATCTCGATCCCAGGATATGGGTGAAATCACCCGATTCACACATTATCAGTCAGTTAAATGGAAGTTATCAGTGGTTACAGCCCCATAGCTATTGTCAGTTGTGCCTACTCTACCTAGAAGAAGGTTCAGAGGACCATTATCATTGATTCGTATGGTTCAACATGGTTGAAATCAATTTCCCGGCCGCTTGGGAGAGTTTGGATTCAAGATTCAGGTACTTGAGTGGTCACATACACTTACAGGATATGCAGTGAAATGAAAAAGTGGCCCAGATTTCCAGCGGAATGTGCAACAGAACACAAATAACCAAAGAATCTAATATTTTATTCTTACAGCAAAAGGAGCAGGCGGTTAGGAAGTCCAGAATCCAGGTACACAGGGGCATGTTCAGACCCAGCTCAATCAGCTTGTCAACCAGTCTACTTGGAACTATGGTGTTGAAAGCAACATTCTCACATACCGCCTCCATCCGACTGTCAAAATGAGAGAGGGAGCTGTGTATTACCTGGGAGACAGCATCGCCTGTGGATCTGTTTAGCCTGTCGGCGAACTGCAGTGGGTCCATGGAGGGAGGTACAATGGCACAGATGTAGTCCTTAATCAGCCTCTGAAAACATTTCATGACCACCAGTGTGAGGGCGACTGGTCTGTAGGCATTCAGGAGAGGCAGTCTTGGGCACAGGGACAGTAGTGGACTGCTTGACGCAGACTGGGACCACGGACTCAGCTAGGGAGACGTTGAATATTGTGTTGAACTCTGGAGCTAGTCGGTTAGTACAAATCTTCAATACTCATCCTCATATGCTGTCGGGATTGGCAGATGTTCTGGTGTTCACCCTCATCAGAGCCCTCCTCACATCGTACTCGGTCACAGAGAGAGTGCACTCATCCTTAGCAATGGAACTCACTTCAGCTACGGTCCCCCTAGCGGTGTTGTTGCTCACATCAAACCGTGCAAAGAATGAGTTAAGATTGACTGCTAGAGATGCATCGGTGCTCCCATTTGAGGGTGTCAACAGAGCAGCACCACCAGGTTCAACCGACTGGGATAACCTGGGTGCCAAGCCTAAAGCACAACACCCTCATGGAACAAATGGGACATTGACCTCAACTGCGGACACCTGAAAGACACCAGAGCTGGTCTGGAAAAAACAGGTCTCCCGCTGCCTCTGCATCTGTACGATAGGTATGCACCACTATCACAGGAAATTGAATCATCTGTCAACCACTGGAGTAGAAAGGGCCATGGATCAAACCCAAAGGACACTGACGGAGGGGGAAAACCTAAAAAGCCAAAAAGCCCAAAAAAGCACGGACAGCTCATCAGCAAAGGAGTAAGACTCAATCGGGAAAAAAACTGGAAGCTTTTGTCCTAATTGTGGGAGTCCATTGTCAGAAAGTGGTAAGACAATTTAATTCAAGCTCAGGCAAGAGAGCCTTAATGGGAATCATGTTTGCCTGGTTCCAAAAGGGAACAAAGACCACTCAAGACATAACACCACCAGAAGAACCAATACCAGACCGGGAGCAGCAAGCCAAAATTAGCACCACTCCTAGGAGCGAAGAGCTTGTTGATGAAATGCGTGCAGCTACCGGCACTACTACAGCCAACTGTGATGATAACAATAATGTGGTCAGTAAAGATGAATGGCCAGACTGTTGGTCAAAGTACCAATAACTGGCTAATTGTCAAAGACAACAAACTTGGAGGTAAAGTATGTAGCAGCATATCGTCGTTTGCTGCTCAGAAAGAACAAGGACTAAGGCTGTCCACTAAGTGGAGTGAGGGGTTAATTGCTTAATTTGGTACTGACAAGGCTAGACAACAGCAATCATTGCGTAAGAAATTCAAGGAACAGAGATTCCAGATCCCACTTAAAAGTAGCAGAGATTGAAAAGATGCCGTCACATGATGAACTAAACAAGAAAATTCAAGACAGAGCTGAGCACGATACACATTGCAGAGTCAACAGCCTACAAAATCGATAAGCATGGGTGTCCAATCACAGATGTGTTTAAAAGAGTGGAATGAACATGGGCCGAGTTTTGCACTCTGACAAGACGTGTGCTGATAGTATCAACCATATAGCAACTGTGATGAAAAAGAAAATGGTCAATGACACAATCCAAAATGGACAAAGTATGTGTGTTTATAGACAAATCCGCCACAATCAGTGCAAATCTGAGTTGGTGAGCAAGACACCTTTTTGTTTTTTGTTGTTGTTTTTTTTTGCTGCTGGGGTAGGATGAGACCAAAGCAAATGCCATTACAGAGACATTGCTGGCATGTCTTAACAAAAATGGAATTGATGACTCCTTTTTGGGTGAGTGTTTTGTGGCCTTTGCATGTGATGGAGCATCAGTAATGCTTGGCAGAATAGCAGATGTTGCTATACAGCTTTGTGCAAGATTTCCAGACTTGTTTGTATGGCACTGTTTAAATCACCGTCTAGAATTGGCCGTTGAGGATGTTCTCAAGGAAGTCAAGCTAGACAGCTTTAAATAGGGCTAGTGAATGTGAGTGAGCCTGCAGTTGTATGAATGATATTCTCACTGCCAAAAGGAACTCCCTGGCTGTAAGGAGACTGTCCAACCTGATTTCCTTGCATGTAATGGGCCACCATTACAGTAGTTGAATCCACAAGATTATGTGAGGTCATGGCTGGCGAAGGGAAGACGATCTGCAGAAGAGAGAGCATACGATTCAATCTCACCATTCAAGCCCAACTCACCTTAAGCCATTTTAAGTAGGTTAACATTATTGTCTTATACTATTTAGTTCATGCAAAATACTTATTTTCCAAGTAAGATGTAATATTTAGCTTACATTTTCATTTACCTCTTCTCAGTTTGGCAATGAGTAGTTGTCAACTTTGCTGATGTTTAACTATTCCAAAGTACAATAAATAATACAAGTGATGCTGAATTAATGTACCATTTAAACCTACACTGAACCGACCAACACGCCAACAATGTGATATACTCACTGAATTCGTCACCACAGTCAGTAACTAATTTTCTCTCTCTTTCTCTTGTCTCTTTCAGCCTCTGCCTGACTAGGAGAGTGGCGTAGAAAAAGCAGTCAAAGAACATTTCAGTTCAGCCCCAAAACATAGTAAATACATTTGTTGTGAACATCACCAATATCTCAACATGGATTAAACTCAGCTGGCTGTATATTGGTTGTCTTAAGCAATAAGAGGCCATGGTTTACCATGGTCTACTGTTGTTAGGCACAACGCGATAGCCCCTTAGCTGTTCTAAAATCACAGTAAACCACAGCATTGTGGGACTTGCTTTTGGCGCTTACTACATGGAACTACATTAAGGTTTCATAAATTAACCACGTAGCAACAATACATACACTAGTTTATTGATAACATATAATCATTCTTCTGCCAAATAAGGTAGTTCTTCAGTGACATAGTAGAATGTTTGCCTAGCAACACACAGACGCAGCCACACAGAGACAGGGTGACATAGGTTTACATACACTAAATATTGAGGTCTTTGCCCTTATTGTGAAAAAAACAATATTCCTACTAATTAACCAACTCATCAGCCCAGTCACCCCTACCTACCCCCGCATCAATCACTCCCTATATAAAATCCTCCCAGATTGTATCTTCACTCACATATGCAAGACTCTCCAGCAAGTTCTTATTTTGATTACCTGTTGCCGATCTTGCCTGTCCCCAAACGTCCGGCCTCATCTGACCCCCGGAGTGTGCCAAAAGCCTTCTGTCCCCAATTCCTGTCCGCTTGTATCTATAGATGTTTGGTGTCTCTCTCCACTCGCTCGAGCTTCCTGGTTTCCAGATCCTGCCTGTCCTACCTCCTGGTCCGCCCAGCTGATTTTTGGCCTGGCTCTGACCCAACTACCACCACGACTTCCGCATCTTCAGTACCGGGGTTCGTGTGGGAGTGTTTTGTTCCCCGAGCCAATGTCACCAGTGTCCCTGCTCCAAAGTCACCGGTATTCTCGCTTACCTGGTTCAAGACCTGTGGGTCCTGTACCCCCTACCCATGGACATCCAGTCACCGATTGTTGTCTACTATCCTGTATATACCAACCGTCTCCCTTGTTGGGTCCTGAACTCCCAACAAACACGTATTTTGTAAGTGTTGAGCAACCACATAGCGTTTTACATTGATATCTTTGTTGCGTTTTAATTATAGAATACAATAGGCCGATGACAAGGCTCCCTGAAATCTGCACAGATAAGCCTATTATCACATCAAACATACAGTTAAGAGGTGATGCAAAGTGCAGGAGCCCCCGTCTGACATCAAAGTGACATACACGACTAGCCTACTATATAGGCTACGCTGTCATGTCACAGTACCTTCCTGTCACCTCACCTATACAGGAACTTGGCATGCCTATTTTTCAGCTGCGCAAATGTTTTGTTGAAGTCAGGGATGTCATGTGTCGCTTTTCAATCAACAACATTGCCAATGCATTTAGTCTCTCCTGTGATATAGTATTTCTAAGAAATGTCTTTATTCATTTGAGTGTGGAAAAGCATCACTCATGAAAGTTCTAACGTGGCTGTGTTGTGTGCGGTAGCCTCACAGCTACAATCCAAAGTGCAGTTCGCTGGAGAACCTGAGAAATAAGTAGAAAAACAAACAAAAAAAAACAATAAAAAAAACAATGCACCGGCGATATCGAGATGGCTGGTTGCAAAAAGTCTGTGCTTATTAGCCTATTCCTGTTCGCCTCCACCTCCAGTGAACAAACCACAATAAACTGCTCTAGAATCACTCTAGAACCCGATTGACTCTGCAATTATGACCCTATCAATAGCTTTGAAATTGAAGGATCAGCAACGAGCTGGCACTGTGTTGGAACATCGTTTCATCAGCCTGCACCGATATGAATTCTGCGTTTTTCTGATCTTGTATAATGTGTCTCTGCATTATGTACAGCATGCAATCAGTAGCTTGTTCTGGATGATTTTGGACGAACCTTTTGAAAACCGTTGTGTTTTGTAGGTGCTCCTGCATTGCAGTGTCCAACAACGACATCCACAAGGCCACGGAAGACACCAGGGTTATCGGATGCATATGTCTCGTTGTGTGCTTTTAGGTCTAGTTCGAATGCTCCACAGAATTGTATGCAGTCTATGAACTTTGACAGAATGTGCCGGTTTTTCTCCACCTCCATATTGTGATTCACATGATAGTTCTCGTTAAGTTGTGCTGCCCGACAGACAGTTCAACTCATTGAACTGTCTGTCGGGTGGCTATTTACTATGCCCAACGGCTCATCATGTGTTGACCACTAAAGGTTTGCAGAGGAAACAAGAGCATGCTTAGACATGTGGGATATGGCATATGAACATTCCATGTTCGTTATTACCAACTAAATAAAAAAATACAATCCCTGTAGAGACAAAATTGTGAAATCTCCTTGGTACTAGAAATCTCCCTGGTATGTAAATGATCAATATAATTGGTGTATAATATATGGGACAATGAGTGTAATATTTTTTAATCAGGCTACTCTGCATGTCACCACATTTAAGCAATGACACACGACAGGATGTGGTGTATATAATTATTATATCACAGCTGATGGGAGTTGTTCGGCCTGATGTGAAGCTGTGACATAATAACCATGTATCACTGCCTGATGTGAGCTATTGCTTTTATAAAACGGTCACCAAGCATGGCAATATGAAAGTAGGTTAATAGACACATCATTTAAATTGTTTTTGTTAGCGGTCAGACACATTTGAATTCAAAAGCTTTAATTAACATAATTTGGCTAATGATTTCTATAAATTTGTATCTTGTCATTTATTGTTCATTTGTCCAACTGTCCAGCGTCAGTCGATTGACTTTTGAAAATTACTTGTAGGCCTGTGTTTGTTGGCCAACAAATGCAAGTCTACAAGCAATTAGGATGTTGCCCCACTTTCTCCGGTCACAGAGTGTCAGTCGCCAATAGCTCTGGAGAGTGGCTTCGCACTTGTTTTCTCCTCACAGGCAGAATTTGAATTTGAATCATAGCTGTGGTATATGGTTATTATATTGCTTGATTTCAGGTAACTTTTATAATACTATTTAGAATATTACTTTATGACTTAATCTGTTGTAACATTGCGGTATTTAATATACATACATATTTTCTTCCTTATAAGTGACCTTAGATGACTAGATGAATAAGATGACTTAATGTAGTCATCTGGGAAGATGACCACATTGTACAAACAGCACTGGTTTTGCCTTCTTGGTCTCATTATGTGTTGTTGGACATCATTTTGTCATGCCGTGCACCTTCACCTCAGGCTGCAAGCATCTACCACTGTAGGATAATGCTTGTACTCAAAATGAAGTGCACTGTATGGCAAACACGTAATTTCAACTGAAGTAGTTGCCAGACTATTTCGGGTGTGCTAACTAAAACTTGACCTTCAATCTTACAGCCATGTAACCTCCTGTTTTCTGCCTGGTCAGGTTCAACTACTGCAAGTTCATTGAGCTAGACTACATCCCAATGGAGACAGGTTTCATGGTCTCCATGCACCCAACAAAAGGTTTTGTGTCATCCAAGTCTCCATCTAAAAGCTATGCCTCCATCAAGTCACCATCTAAAGGTTACGTGTCCAGCAAGCCACAGCCTAAAGACTATGCCTCCACCAAGTCTCCATCTAAAGGCTATGTATCCAGGTCTCCAGAGCAGCACAGTCATTCAGCAACAGCTTCATCAACCCCTCGGACATGGTTTGTTGCCACCATTCCTCCTCTCTATGGTGTATTTTACTATTTCAACCATGAGTCAACAAATAATGTGCTTGTTCTTCAGACTAAATACTTCTGAAACTGTTCCAAGTTGACCTATCTATCATTCTGTCATTCAAAAGATGCATGTGCTGTTCAGTCTGACCTATCTTATAGTGGCAGGGATATATTTAAAAAAAATTTATTATTGTTGTGCTGACCAATGCAACCATTGTTTTTTCCAGTGGTCAGTTTTATTAGCTACTTGGCATCTCTAACAAACTGTACTTGCATGGCATGTATCCCATCTGTGAAATGTGTGGCAAAATATTTGTGTCCTAGCCTCATGTTCATAATTAGTTTTGATTTGCAATCAATTACTTTCATTGTGATTACATTATCTATAAGTGTGGTTGTTACTTTTTGCTGTTATGGCCATTAGCAACAGGTTCATGTTTTCTTCTCTCACTTTGGAACAGGCGACCACCAGCTGCGGCCAGTAGTAGAGATCCTTTTGGCAATGTCTCCCACAGTAGCAGCAGCAATTCTAGCTCATGTAAGGGCAGTGACTGCAGTCCAACCAAGGGGTAAGAGGTCTTATTGATCCCTACTATAACTTGTGCATTCAAGTTTTTTGCTTTGACTTACAGTATAATTTCACCTGTTCCTGAAAGCTTCTTGTTAGATTCACATTAGATCCAACTTTATTGTCATTGCACAGAGTATGCACACTAGTACAACGAAATGCAGTTAGCATCCAATCAGAAGTGCAAAAGTAGTAGCAACACTGCAACAGTAGAAAAGTTAAGCAGTGAGAGCAGAATCTACAGAGAATGTACACAATCCACAGGGAATATGCAGAATCTGCGGAGTGCACATAAATTGGTCTACATAAATATATATGGTGTACGCTATACATTGAGGTATGTACAGTATAGGCAGAGATCTACATTGCTATACATTGAGGTATGTACAGTATGGACAGAGGTATACTCAGTAGTGCGTATGCACTGGGTTGTACAGCGGGGTATATACGGGGACCAGTGCAAATGTCTGACAGGTCCGGAGTCAATGTGCAAATGTAGGATCCGCAGAGAATGTACGGACTCTACAGTGCATATAAGAATATACAGAATCTACAGTGCATATGAGAATATACGGAACATAGAATTATATACAGTGCATATAGTTATGTTCATAAATATAGAGGTATGGACAGAGGTATGCGCAGTAGTGTGTATACACTGGGATGTACAGCATATATACGGGAGGCAGTGCAAATATATGACGGGGGTGGGGGGACTCACCGGGGTGAAGAGTTCAGAAGAGTGACGGCCCTGGGGGAAAAGATGTCTCTGAATCTGCTGGTCCGGGTCCAGAGCGATCTGTAGTGCCTCCCGGAGGGTAGGAGGTTGAGGAGTTTGTGACTGGGATGGGAGCTGTCCTTGCCAATGCTGCACGCACTTCGCAGGCAGCGCTTGCGCTGGACAGCCTCGATGGTTGGGAGGGAGCAGCCGGTGATGCGTTGGGTCATTTTCACAACTCTCTGCAGTGCTGTCCTGTCCGAGGTGGTGCAGTTGCCATACCAGACTGTGATGCAGTTGATCAGTATGCTCTTGATGGTGCAGTGGTAGATGTTCACCAGGATCTAAGTGGAGAGATGGACCTTCTTCAGTCTCCTCAGAAAGAAGAGGCGCTGGTGAGCCTTCTTGACCAGGGCGAAGGAGTTGAGGGACCAAGAAAGGTCCTCGGAGATGTGAACACCCATGAACTTGAAGCTGGTGACATGCTCAACCTCCGCTCCATTGATATGGATTGGGGAGTGTGTGACACCCTTGGTCCTCCTGTGGTCCACAGTGAGCTCCTTGGTCTTCTTGGTGTTGACTGCCAGGTTGTTTTTGGCACCACACGCTGTAAGGTGCTGGACCTCCTCCCTGTAGGCTGTCTCATCATTGTTGCTGATGAGGCCCACCACCATAGTATCATCTGCAAACTTGATGATGGAGTTAGAGCCATGCACAGGTATGCAGTCGTAGGTGAACAGGGAGTAGAGCGGAGTTGAACCAGGGCACCGTCTTAATGAATTGGATTATGTTTTGGGTCAAACTAGGCGCCTTTTTCCTCTAACAAGGCATATTGTCTACATGATTGCCGAACTAGTGTGTTGAGCCACTGTGCCGCCTGCCCCAATCATCAACAAAAAAAAATCAGGACAAATAGTATAGCTGGTTACTGTTTACTATTTGATAATTGAGCTTTCATCTTTAATCTGAATGAATTATGGATGAATGAAAATATCTAATACTTGAAATATTCTTATACCTTTCTCTAGACGTCACCAGAAGTACACATCATGTACCGATAACCATGGAATCCGTCCTCCTCCTCCAGAGCAATATCTTACCCCCCTACAGCAGAAGGAGGTGTGTATACGACACCTGCGGGCCAGGCTAAAAGAAACCGTCGACAGACTGCAGGACAGGTGAGACAACAAATTTTTTTAAAGGGGTGCTATTTTATCCACCAGGTGTGAGTTCGATTAGTCATCCCAAGCCACTCCCAAGTGTGAGTGTCCACCCAGATGTATGCTGGATAGATTAGCCTACCAGCCTACCCAGTGGATTTTAGCAACTGGTAGGAAGGTTCATTTAAAAAAATCATCCAGCATACATCTGGGTTGACACTCCCACTTGTGATGTCATAAGCTAGAGAATCTGAAACCCCTTGGATAGTTGGATTAGTTTAAATGAGGAGGAGGGAAATTTTGTTTGAATTAATCCAGGTTTTAAAAAATACTTTCTGAAATGTTAATTTACTGTCCCAGCCTACACCTAATTCAGGACTAGTTTAGAAGCCTGATTAGATGAACAATGTGAAAACCTGGGGTGGATTACTACTACTATCGGCATTATGTGGCATTATGTGGCACAGTGGTGGTATGAGCTCCTGCTGATGTCAGGATGGCAGAGTTGCTCACCAGCTTCCACAAGAGACCAAAGACCCACCTGTTCACCCCCCTCTTCTCCCCTCTTCTCTTCCCTCTCCTACACCTAGCACTAACTTGCATGTTTGTACATCTTTATTAATATTAAGCATTATTAATCAGTTGTGGCTCGTGGCCATGAATACAAGTGGGACAGACTTGCTCTTGAATTGCTGATCATGGCCACTTTGATATTGTTATTTGATTAAATTATTATTTCAGTAATTCGTATAATTACTATATTAGAGTAGTGAGGGTAAACTGGGAACGTCTGGTGGAAGCCCCTGTCCGTAGGGTCTTTAACTCCCACCTTCGGAAGAACTTCTCGTGTCTCCCGGGGGAGGTTGGGGACATGGAATCAGAGTGGGCCATGTTCAGAGCCTCCATTGCAGAGGCGGCAGCTAGGAGCTGTAGGCAGAAGGCTGTCGGTGCCTGTCGTGGCGGCAACCTAAGAACCCGCTGGTGGACACCAGCGGTGAAGGAAGCCGTCAGGCTGAAGAAGTTGGCTTGGTTGGCCCAGGGGTCTCCCGAAACAGCAGACAGGTACCGGGAGGCAAGGAGGGCTGCAGCCTTAGCGGTCGCCGAAGCAAAAACCCGGGTGTCGGAGGAGTTCGGGGAGGCCATGGAGAAGGACTTTCGGTTGGCCTCAAAGAAGTTCTGGCAAACCGTTCGGCGACTCAGGAAGGGAAAGCAGGGCTTACCTCAGGCTGTACTCAGTCGGAGAGGAGAACTGCTGACCCAGACTGAGGATGTTGTCGGGCGGTGGAAAGAACACTTTGAGGAACTCCTGAACCCAAACAACATGCCCTCTGGGGAAGAGGCAGAGTTCGAAGCCTCGGGGGGAGGCTCACCCATATCCTTGCAAGAGGTCGCCGAAGTAGTCAAACAGCTCTCCGGTGGCAAGGCGCCAGGTGTGGATGAAATTTGCCCTGAGAT
>OMOU01092044.1:0-10819 GCA_900312585.1 Malacocephalus occidentalis
GAATAAAAGGGATGCGGGTGCAGCCTGTCCACTGCTCAAGACAAAAAAGCAGGTATGGGCATTCTTAGGGATGGCTGGTTATTACAGGCACTTCATCCCCGCCTTTGTGGCGATGACCAGCCCTTTGACTGACCTCACCCAAAAGGGTGCCTCAGATCCGGGGACACAAGCCGGGGACGCAGATGGTCATGGCTGATTTCCTCTCCTGCTTGCCTGAGCATGGACCGGGGGAGTCGGCTAGCATGATGTGGGCTGAAACCGCATTGGCTTGCACCTGCAGGTCATCAAGATAAGCAGGGGCAGTGACCCTTTTATCACACTTTTACCCCCCACCCTGTCTGCCGAATGGTTTTATTGCCCCACTAATGTAAGCATTTGCATCTTTGTGCAAGGACAAATCCTCTCTGTGTGTATGGGTGAAACTGTGTTAAATGGCAGAGACATGCATGCATTAAATACTGCTGAATCCTGCCACTATTGTGTGCTGACTTAGAAGTCTCATCTGTCCTAGAGGCAATATCCAATAAGGAATTGCCACAACAAAGAAAGATTTAAATTGACTTCTGTGGATTAAATGCAGTTCATTGTTTCTGGCAGTTTTAGATTACCAAGTAACTTAAACGTATGCAAAAAAAAAAAGTGTACGAATGGGTTTTCCTTTAGTTTCATGTTCAAAAGTTTCTTATTTATACTTACGAATGTATTGAGGGGTTCCATTCATACTCTTGTACTCCTCTCCTTGCTTGAACTGGTGGGCCAATCCAAAATCAATGAGTTTGATATTTGGGTGCTCTGCACTGTTCACCGACAGCATGATGTTTTCCGGCTGTACGGAGAGAATAATACATCTTCAGGCCAGGGGGATATAGTGTATATGACAGACATTCAGCAGTTACTTCTATAAGGCTGTCTCCAACTAGGCTCTCTACGCGACTCAATTTGATGGTTTGAATGTCAATTCATCAAAGTAAACATATTCAATGTCAATAAACCACATGATGTCCGGAGCTCTCCCCGAAAACCTTGGAAAACCTCACCTTCAGGTCAAAATGTGCAATCTGCTTGCTGTGCATGAAGTCCACCCCCTCCAGAATCTGCTTCAGGAACTCAATGGCCTCGCTCTCTGACAGATTGTCCTTTGCAGCAATGAAGTCAAACAGCTCCCCGCCACTGATACTGAAGAAAGACCAAGTAGGACAGACGCTTATTGGAAACATCCGGTCCTTGTCTCTTCTCACATTTACGTTGCCTTCATAATAGCTGGGATAAGAGCAGAAGTGCCATTCTGAGTGCATTACCAACATTTAGCAACATTATGCTAAATAATGCGTAAAGTACTATTAATAATGAAAAGACGCACAAACACGCAAGTTAGTGCTGGGGTTAGGAGAGGGAAGATGGGTGAGGGGGGGGGGGTTATGCAGAGTCCAGGTGAATTCTCTTGCGGAAGCTGGTGAGCGATTCTGCCGTCCTGATGTCAGCCGGGAGCAGAGCGATGTTTGCATGTTCTTAGTTCTTCATTGTTCTGGTTTTTTTTGTTTAGTTTCTACTATACTGTATGTACGCCTTAGATTTTGTGTGTGCATAATTAACCATGGATATTAGAAATCAGACATTGGTGAGAGAAACAACCAAAATCCAGTTGTTGTTTTGGCTGTGTGCCATGCTCTGCAAAGCACGATCCAGTGTTGTATTTATAGCTACTCATTATTTGCACTGCACAAAAGAGCCACTCCACCTCAAACACGTAGGACCCCAAACTCCCTGCGCGCCATTTCTTCCAACTGCTGTGGATATGGATTACAAGTCCACCTCAACATCAAAGCAACAGGGAGCAGATAAACAGGGAGCAGGTAAACGGGGAGCAGGTAAACGGGGAGCAGGTAAACAGGGAGCAGGTAAACGGGCAGCAGGTAAACAGGGAGCAGGTAAACAGGGAGCAGGTAAACAGGGAGCAGGTAAACAGGGAGCAGGTAAACGGGGAGCAGGTAAACGGGGAGCAGGTAAACGGGCAGCAGGAACTTGAAGACGGTTACTCACTGACAAAGGACGGTTAGGATCTGACACTGAACACAGGACTGGGGCAGGCTTAAATAGGGAACTAACGAGGGAAGTGAAAACAACTGAACAAAATGGATGAAGCAGCAGGACCTGACATAAGACTGACTCTATAACCCAAGACGCTGACTGAAAGATTATTATTATTTTCCCATTTATATGCTGATGTGCGAGTTGTGTTGCAATTAAAGTGTTATTCTGACGCCGATCCCTGCTTCCCGGCCAAGAACCGGGGTTTGGCTAACTTGTGCTACGTTTGAGGTGTTGCAGGACAAATGAAACTCACTGAACATATGAACTGTGATAAAATTAGGGAAAGACTGCTTTTGGAAAATGTTGACCTGACCTTAGCGCTAGTCATACACCTAGTGGTCCTGCTTTGGGATGTGCAGTCTCTTCCAACTCGCTCGGTCCAAATGCACAACCACCCGACGTGAGTGCAGACAGCAGCGAGAATACTGTCATCATTTCACTTTGATGAAAATAACAATTCCTGCCAAACATAACCATTGTATAGGAACACACAAACTCACAGCTCCACGATAAGCACCACTTCAGCTCGACTCTCAAACACGTCCTTGAGAGCCATGATTCTGGGGTGCTGCAGTGCTTGCAGTAACGCCACCTCGCGCTCGACAGCGCTCTTCTCAACGCCCAGTCGGGTGCATTGGTTCTTGCGGGTCTTAATGAATTTCCCAGCCCACTGAGTTCCTGTGGCTTTCTCTGTCACTGTACGCACCTGCCCAAAGTGTCCACTATGTAGAGCAGAGGCAGAGTGAATCAACATTGTTACTGTATACAAACCATATGATGCTTCCATTGAGAGTAAGCGGCCGATAAATGCCGCTAAACAATAAATGAATGTGAGGTGAGCTCATTATATGTGATGCAGTGATTCATTAGGTAATGCAGACTTTTAAAACAAAAGTATCTGTACAGTCATGATGTTAACTGATGTGATTCTCGACTAAATTGTTGTTTTTCCCCTTGCTCTTCTATTTTCCAACATTATAGGATGGTTTTGTGTTGTTTAAGGACCACATTTTCATGCATTGCCAATATTCAGGTTACCTGCCAAGAACAATGCCAATCTCATAGAGGTCTTCAACATTTTCAAGTTTAAAGGCCATGCTGACGTTGCTTTTCCTGATTCTTGTTGATCTTTGGTAGATTATAGAAACTATCAACTTGTGCCTAGAAAAACAAATGACAAGTTAATCAAAATACACACAAAATACCTGTCTTTTCAGTATATGCCAACATTTGTATATTTAGTTAAAATACTATAAAATACAAAAAAGTTGTATTTCATTTAAAACATTAACTTCAATAATATGAATGTAGAGTATACATCATACTAATATATAAATATATAATATATATATTTAACCTACTAGCATGTCTTTCATACAAGAAGTTTAATTATATGGCAGAAAGTCAATCCCTTTGTAAAAAAGTGGTCAACATTGTATTGTTATTGTGGACTGAGAAACTGATCAAGAAAAGATAAAAGCCAAGAGAAAAGGAGAGCATATGGAGCAAAGAGCTCTGATCTTGTTTCTTTGTGCAGATCAGTCCGGCTTTCTAAAGCCTCTCTCAAAAATAAAAATGTGAGAAGGTTAATGATGTACAAGGAATCAATCTGCAGTTAACAATGGTGGCCCCAACACAAGTGTAACAATCGACAGAGCAATGTAAACCAAGCTTCATTTGTGTGCTTTACTTCCAACTGGGTTTGGCAAGAGCAAGAGCAGTAAGGGCACCACTTGAGTTACAGTATTTCATGTCATTGACTGGAGATTTTAAAACATCATTAGGCTGTGTGCCTATATAGAAATCAATTGCCCAGATCAGACAAAACCCAAATCTGGATGGTCTTACAAGGCAGTAGATTCATCCAAGACTACTCATTTGACCCATCGTTAAGCTAGTTTTAGTTTTACATATGGTAGTCAATTAAGTGTCAGAAGTTTTGAAATATCATTTAGACACATCATCAAAGAGACATTATTTCTTAATTTTCTGTATTATCTGCTGATTTTTTTCCCGCAAAAAAAATATTTTATGCATGTCTTTCTCCTAAATATTTAGTGTTTAGCGATGTCTAGCAAACCATTAAAAACAAATGGTCATGACATTTTATTATAACATGCATAGTATAGAATAGAAACTATGAAGCTTTCAGCGCGGCAAACAGGCCACATGTAGAACTGATGGATACAGTCATTCCCAATGTCATACATCATAGGACAGCGCCATTCTGAACAGTGAAACTCGTGAAACTTGTGACATAGCAGAAAAGAAGCAAAGCCTCTGCCTGTCCCTGACCTACCCGCCTTGATTCCTGCCTGCCCATATCTGTGGCTGTTTGGCGCTCTCCCACTTCAACCCAACTTCCCGGCTTTGTGATCGTCAGCGTCTGTCCACCTGCTTGCTACTTCCTTGTATGCCCAGCTGATTCCCCGCCCAGCTCTGGATCTGCTACCACCACCACAACATCACCACCACCGCGGCCTCCATACGAGGGCTCGCGTGTGAGTGTGTGCTTTCCTCCGCCACCTGGCCCCGCACCAGTGTCATTTGCATCCCCGCTCCAGCGTCACATTTGTCCCCACTTCAACGTTATCTGTTGTCCTTCTACCCCGTACGATACCAGAACATTCCCAGTAAACAATATTTCCAAACAGAAATTTGCTCATACGTCCAAAGCATACCAATACAAAGAGGCCCAAGCTGTCCATAAAGATGCAATAGTGAGTTGAATAAAGAGTTTATCACAATTAATCTGTATAAAACACACATTTGATCTATAATTAATTATAATTAGCATGTTATTTTGACAACCCTAGTAATAATAAACATAATACAAGGTAAATCTAATCAAAATCTGGTAACATGAATTCATCAATCATATGGCCATGAACCTTCTGAAGATCACCATCGCCTTACTTACCTACCTTAATGGAGATACAGACAAGCTGGTTTGCTTTGATGCTGTTCTTGAAGATGCAAGATCAGTTTCTAATGTGTGTTGATGACCTATACTCTTGGTTTCTTGGAATCCAGCAAACGTTGAACCTCTGCAAGTCACAAAAGTACACCTAAATCAACACGAACAAGGCTTCTTCAAATACAATGGTGTTTGAGAGACATAGTAGGGATGTATCCTAACATTCAAATAGTCTAATCATCACTCAGAGAGCCCAGTCAACTCAAATTCTCTGTCAAACAATGTGTATTGAATTTATGTGCATCATAATAACCAAATAAAATGATATGTTAAGATAAAGTAATTTCATTGCCCATAAATAATGGGAAAGACAAAATAACGACTGTCTCACATGTCGTTATGGCCGAAAGTGACACAACGGCAATCTTTGAAATCTTTTTCACTTCATGGAAGTGAAGTGAAAGAAGGATGGAGGGATCTGTAAGCACACAATTGACCTATCCTAAGGCCCGCCCCTCTTAGTTACTGTTGCCGCCGGTTTAAACAGAAACATCTATACACTGTGGGAACCGCAGTGTATAGATGGTTTAGATGGTTTTTGAGCATCAGGCAACATTGCTTCAAGAAGCCGACAGCAGGGTCTGCAGTACGCAATGGAAGGATATATTACGGATGTCTACATGTACTCCTACCCACAAGGCAACATGTTGCAAATTGAGGAAGTCATTCCAGTCTCAACGAAAGAGTGAGAAGCCACACATGGTTTGCGTGGAGACTGAGGCTCTTATTTTAGTGCAGCATAAATCATAACTTAGTAATCATTGACATTATAACGAGGCAGATAGTTGGTGCAACAGGCTGCAGTACATACCATGGTGCTGACCTAGTCTCTCTTTACTGTAGGGTACTGCTCTCATGTTTTGCAGCTGATATACATCCTCAAACTTCAGAGGGCGTGTGCCCTTCAGGTGTGCCCTCAACGGATTGAGGGGAGAGGGAAAAGTTGACAGAGGTTCTTCAGGACTCCAATCTTGCTCAACTGTTGGAGGACAGAGCAAAGGGGGGGCGGGGCTTAGGAAGGGTTAATGGACACAGTGTTAGTGTAAAAGTACAGGGTTCAAATCAAACCCGGGTAGAATGGCTACTGTAGATATATTCAAATCCACTTTCTTCATTCATAAATTCATACACTCGTGAAATATTTGTGTTTCCGAAACAGGAATCAAGGCGTAACTCAACCCCTTGCATTTTCTGGTTTCTGGCCCAGGCTCTGCACAGTCTCCCCCCATAAGTTCTGCTATTAGATCATAAAACAGCTGGATCCCGGATAAGAATGATATTGGATATTCACACTCCTTAATAATGCAATATTTAAGGCAGGGTAGGCGATTCTGGAGAAAGTGCACGAGCAGAGTGGGCAGGAAGGTAAGTAGACAGGCAGGTCATCCATCCAATCAATTTCGGCATTACATGTGAAATGATTGGACAAGCTTCTTAGAGCCCTGCAGCTGCCACAGATGACAGCTTTGTTATTGTTGTCAGAGCATTTCGTTTATTCATTGCTGTCAGGGTTTGAGAAGAGACACTTTCAAGAGAAATAACAAAAGAATGCTTCTGAAATTCATTGCCTACCCTGCCTCTCAGCAGGGAATGAATGGGACAAACTCTGATCCAAACACCATGGGTTCAATAGAGGCCAAGGTGGTTTTACCATAAGGCATAGGTAGGACATTGCCCGGGGTCTCGTCTAACAAAGGATCACGTGAATTTGTGATTTGTTTGAATTCATCAAACATTTTCCTCTCTTGTCACTCCTGACAAATGCTTGTGTGACCCACAGTTGCCCTCTATAGGCGAGGCACAGTGCCTCTGCTAAATGACCACCTGCGTCGTCTATCCAACATGTGCCAACATGTGCCATGTCCCCTCAGGTGCGTTGCTCACTATTGTGTCCAACACGTGGCTCTGCAGCCTCACATATTGTGGCCGACTAGTGAGGTAGTTGGCGAAGCCGCCTTGTTCTAGGATACAAATAACTTACTACTTTTAGGAAGAAGTTGATGAAAATAGCAGTGAAAAAGGCACAAGATCACAAAGAGCAACTCTGGCAGGCAGCCACCCGGGACGGCGCCACAAGTGTATAACTGCCCCACCTCATCTCCTAACTCTGTGTGCGAGTCTGAGAGATTCCCAGCAGGCAGTACCGAAGCATACTTGACATGATATCATTGACGGGATGTGCAAACCACAGAGAGCGTTCTGTCGGGAGGTGCCACTGTGTTGTATGGCAACACCACTGCTCAGGACCGGAAACCCATCTAGAGGGTCGTCAGGATGCCGGAGAAGATCACCGGGTGTGCACTTCCATCCATTGAGGAGATATTTTGGTCCAGGTGTTGCCGAAAGGCCAGCTCCATCAAATTGTTCAATTACTGGACTTTTTGGGCAATTAGACTATTGGACTGTTATCAGACTTTTTGGTCTATTGGACCATTGGATTGATGGACTTACAATTACACTAGACTTTATTATTAGACAAATGTTGGATTATTGGATTTACACTATTGGATTACTTTTTGTAATCCAATAGTGTTTTTTTTGACTATTGGATTCATTGAGTATTATTGGATTTACAATGAAATTACTCTTAAAGGGTTAGACCTTCATTTACACTAGAAACGCAGGCACTCACTGCACTACACTTTATCATCACATGATGCTGCTACTATCTACTAGTTACCATTTGTATGCTAGGATAAAACAATGTTGTACAGTAGTATTACTGTACTGCATTGAATGTATCTTGAGAAACTGGAGAAGAATGTGAGCGAGTGAGACCACCCAACAGAAGGTACAAGTTTATAAGCCATCATGTGCTTATGTCACATTTCCTGAGGCACCGTAAGGGGTAGAGGTGCTGGTGTGCCTTCTTGAGCATGACCTCCGTGCTGCGGGTCCACGCTAGGTCGTCGGAGATCTGTAGTCGCAAGAAACGGGAGCAACTGATGATTTCCACCGGTGTCCCGTCTAAACTGATGGGGGGAGTGGGGCCCTCATTGGTTCTTGAAGTCCACGATGAGCTCCTTGGTCATGTCAGCTGGGCTACCTTGTCTCTGTACTCGTTTCGTCGTTCCTTATGAGGCCATTTACTGTGGCGTCATCTGCGAACTTCATCTGGTTGCTGCCGTGTACAGCTGACCAGTCGTGTGAACAGAGAGCACAGCCGTGGGCTGAGGCAGCAGCCTTGTAGCGCTCCGGTGTCGAGGAGCAGAGTGGAAGAGGTGTTGCTACCAATCGAGAGCACCCTCTCTGGCTGCACGAAGACAGCATAGTGCATCATCACCTGCCATCGCCCAGCCATGCAAAGCATCTACCACACACGATGCCTTAGCAAAGTGCAGAAACTCATCGAGAACCACAGCCACTCAGGCCATGGACTGTTCACGCTGCTGCCGCCTGGTAGACATTACCGGAGCATCCAGGCACGGACTACCAGACACACTGTTTTTTTTCCCACAGGACATCAGCCTTCTCAACCAGCAGCACCAATCTTATTCATCATATTGATCAATGAAATGTACATTTATAACATTGTTCATATTTAGATGATTCAACTACTCTGGATACATATGCCCTGAATCTTTTGTATATTTCTGACATCACATTTATGACATGCCATCTCCCATATTCCTACTACTGCTGCCCTCACTTGTGTATCTGCCCTTATTTACATGTATAATACTTCTCAATACTCTGAAGTCAACATAACATGACATTCATATTGTATTTTTTATGTTATTGTATTGCATTATCTAATGCAGGGGTCAGGAACCCTTGGCTCACGAGCCATATATGGCTCTTTCGATGACGGCATATGGCTCCCAGACAATTTTGAGCTGAACATTTTGAACACGATTAGTGTTATAACTAAGTAATATATAATTATACTGTGTAATTTTAAAGTAAAACATTTAACAGAAATTCATTTTGAAAAAAAATTAAAAAAAAAAAAAAGTTTCATTGGATAATGCGGCACGACACGGGTCGTTGTAACGTCAACAAATAAACTTCCCTCCTTTTCGTCAGATAGCCAGTTAGTTTATCTGCTTTAACCCATCGATGAAACGGTCAAATATAAAGCGACACTTCGATACGCACCATGCTTCATTTGCATCGAAATCTCCAGCTGGGACAGCAGGAAAAAGGCATGCGAAGAGCTGCAGCGGAGAGTGAGGACCAGTCAGCAGCAACTCCGTGGATGGACCAAGCAAGGGAGCGGTGCTTTGGCAAGAGTAAGGAATGGAAAGCCATTCACAGATGGCGAGGATGCCAAAACACTCATGCTTGATGTGGCCAATGAACCGTTTAAAGACTTCTCAAATAAAGACAGGATAATCAAACGAATAAAAGACATGCCTCTGTCAGCAAGAACTGTTCACGATCGTACCATCATGATGGCAAATCAAGTCGAGGAAGCACAAATTAACTGTTGAATTTAGATGAGTCCACATACGTGAGACATTTGTCTCAGTTCAATATCATTGCGAGGTATGCTGCAGGTGACACACTGCGTGTGGCGAGCAGCTCGGTGAGGTGACGTCGCTGGTCATTGGAGTGGTCAACTTTATTGTTGCCCGACCTTTAAATGATCGCCAGTTTAAAGCATGCAGCACCAGAAGTTTAATTAATGGTAAGACGTATTTAATTTATTATCGGTTAGCTACAGTATAACAACAATATTATTAAGAAGAATAAATATATTGTGGCGACCCGAGGATAGATCGCGTTCATGGTGGCCGGTCTATCTGATGGGCGCAAGGGATTGTGGGTGTTTCTTTATTAATATTTGAGTTGTTGTTTTAATCGGGTTAAAAATGTTCTGTTGTGTTTTGGGTCACATATTTATGTTCTGTGTTTTATACGTGTCCTCACTATGGATGGGATTTCTGTTGGAGGTGACACCCATGGTGAGGACACTGTTGTCATTAGTGACCCGTGTTAGAAACAGGCTGTTTGTTGATGTTGTCGTACGATTGGGGCAATAAACAGCAATTCCTGAAGTCGTGCGGTGTATGGGACGCAGGATTGTAATAAAGAAAAATCACGTGACTCGCCATTCACTCCTTTAGAGCCGAGCTCGCCACATTGGTGTCAGAAGTGGGATCCTCCCAGGCACCACCGGCCCACTCTCAACGGCGTGGTGTCCAACCAACACCCAGCTGACGACGGTGACGGGAGAGAAGGCTGACATGAAGGGAAAAGGGCCACTGCGGGTTCATGTCAGAGACCAGGAGCTGGTGCATGATTTCTGGCTTGCCAACATCCGGGACCCGTGCATCATCGGCCTGGACCTGCTGACCCGCTGGGGAGCCCGTGTTGACGTGTCGGGGGCAACCATCACCCTCGGTGCAGAGACCGTACCGCTTCAGTCTAATCGGGGGGAGAAGGACCAGCGAGACCATCGCCAAGCAGCCACCATCGCAACCAGTACGCCTACCATCAGCCGCCCTGCATCGCCAATGCCGCCGCCTGCCGTCTCTGCCGAGACGACCGGGGCCATCTGCGACTTATGGCAACGCAGCAGCGAAGGGCTCGACCCACGGCAGCAGCGCCAGTTGAGATGCCTCCTTGATGGCTACACGGACATCTTTGCTGCCCGAGACGAGGACTGCAGACAGACCGGGCTGGTCCAGCACACCATCGAGACCGGCTCTGCACAACCCATCCGTCTGCGCCCACACCGGCTGGCCCTCGCTAAACGGCAGGTGGCGGAAGACAAGATCCGCGAGATGGCTGCCGCTGGAGTGATCG
>OMOU01092052.1:0-10584 GCA_900312585.1 Malacocephalus occidentalis
ATGTTGTCGGGCAAAAACATTTTGAGGAACTCCTGAACCCGAACAACATGCAATCTGGAGAAGAGGCAGAGTTCGAAGCCTCGGGGGGAGGCTCACCCATATCCTTGCAAGAGGTCGCCGAAGTAGTCAAACAGCTCTCCGGTGGCAAGGTGCCAGGTGTGGATGAAATTCGCCCTGAGATGCTGAAGGCTCTGGACATTGTGCGGCTGTCGTGGCTGACACGCCTATTCAATGTCGCGTGGGGGTCGGGGACAGTACCTGTGGCGTTCAAAAAGGGGGACCGGAGGGTGTGCTCCAACTATCGGGGGATCACACTGCTCAGCCTCCCCGGGAAAGCTTATTCTAGGGTGCTGGAAAGGAGGCTCCGGCCGATTGTCGAACCTCAAATTCAGGAGTAGCAATGTGGCTTCCGTCCTGGCCGTGGAACAGTGGATCAGCTCTTTACCCTTGCAGGGTTGTTGGGAGGGGCATGGGAGTTTGCTCATCCAGTCTACATGTGCTTTGTGGACTTGGAGAAGGCTTATGACCATGTCCCCTGGAAAATCCTGTGGGGGGTACTGCATGAGTATGGGGTGCCAGGGCCGTTAGTACGGGCCATTCGGTCCCTGTACAAATAAAGTGAGAGCTGTGTCCGTATACTCGGCACAAAAATCAAGCACGTTCTCAGTGGGTGTTGGGCTCCGCCAAGGTTGCCCCTTGTCACCGATTCTGTTTGTGATGTTCATGGACAGAATCTCAAGGCGTAGCCGAGGTGAGGAGTGTGTCTTGCCCTGCTCTTTGCAGACGATGTAGTTCTGTTGGCTACTTCAGACCGCGACCTCCAGCATGCACTGGGGTGGTTTGCAGCCGAGTGTGAAGCGGTCGGGATGAGAGTCAGCACCTCCAAGTCTGAGGCCATGGTTCTCTGCCGGAAAATGGTGGAGTGCTCCCTCCGGGTTGGGAGGGAGTTGTTGCCTCAAGTGAAGGAGTTCAAGTATCTCGGAGTCTTGTTCAGTAATGCAGGCGCTGTACCGGTCCGTCGTGGTGACGATTTACCGGTCCATCTACGTTCCAACCCTCACGTATGGTCACGAGCTATGGGTAGTGACCGAAAGAACGAGATTGCGGATACAAGCGGTGGAAATGAGGTTCCTCCGGAGGGTGGCTGGGCTCAGCGTCAGAGATAAGGTGAGGAGCTCAGACATCCGGAGGGAGCTCGGAGTAGAGCCGCTGCTCCTTCACATCGAAAGGAGTCAGCTGAGGTGGTTTGGGCATCTGACCAGGATGCCCCCCGGGCGCCTCCCTTTAGAGGTGTTCCGTGCACGTCCAACTGGGAGGAGACCCCGGGGCAGACCCAGAACCCGCTGGAGGGATTATATATCTCATCTGGCCTGGGAACGCCTCGGGATCCCCCAGGAGGAGCTAGAAAGCGTTGCTGGGGAGAAGGACACCTGCAGAGCCCTGCTTAGCCTGGTGCCTCCGCGACCCAGCCCCGGATAAGCGGAGGAGAATGGATGGATGGATCTCCCAGCCTGACTGACTCAATACTTCCTGCCTGAATGATGTTCCCAGTCCTTTCCAACACACATCTCCTATGTTCTATCATCTTGTTGGACTCACCGTGTAATGTTTTTGCTCATTAAGTCTTGTCTGTCTCCACAAAGGAGAGGATTGACGCGTCGCGTGACTTGAGTTTCGGTTTGACTTCACCTGTAGCTTCCTGAACATGACGTCATCCTACCTCTTTGCGTGGCCCCGCCCCCACAGGGCCCCCTCACACCTGTGTGTGTGTGTGTTCGTGTTTCTGTCTGTGTGTCTGTATTGCTGAGCAGAGTTTTTATTTTTATTTATATGGCAAGTGTTTGTGTGTGTGTGTGTGTGTGTGTGTGTGTGTGTGTGTGTGCATCTGTCCCCTGGTATCAATAGCTCAGTACGACAGTTCAGTTGAGCTCTTGTACAGATCTGATTAGCAGCGAGCGTGCAGGGAGGGGGAGGGACTGCTGCGAGTGAACATGAGCCTGCGAGCCTGTTCTGCTGAACTGAATCAGTCAAGCAAAATGATTCAGTACAGCAGAATGATTCGTTCAGCACTGCTGTACTGATTCAGCGCTGCTGAACGAATCATTCTCTTGAACGAATTAGCACTGCTGAACGAATCATTCTGTTGTACTGAATCAGCGTTGCTGAACGAATCATTCTGCTGTACTGATTCAGCGCTGCTGAACGAATTATTCTGCTGTACTGAATTATTCTGCTGAACAAATCATTTATGGGGGGCGGGCGCCGAGCAAGGCAGCGAGTGAATGTGTTGTGACTCGTTTAAAATTATAACAGTGTACACAGATTCTATTGATATTATTTTATTATTCATAGAAGTTGATACACTTTTATAATTTGTTTTTTTGATTTCAGTAGCCTATAATAAACAACCCAACATTTAGTTGCACAGGGCCTTATTTGTTTATTTGACAGGACAGCACATTACAGATTTTTTAAATCTCACCACCTTTTGAGTTTACAATGCATGGTGAAACCTGCAATATGGAAGAAAAGAATCCGTGTGTCTGAGACTGTCAGAATCAGGCCCAGCAAGTTAAGACTTTAAAGTAATTTCAAACCAGTGTTCACCTCCAATATTGATATTCAACGAGGAAACTTTTAAATATCAAGATTAGGAACCGGAGTTTGGCGCCTTTGTCAAAGGGACAGCGACACACAGTTCACTGAGTGAGTCGAGTCGGACTACGCAGTAGCAGTCGGAGCTCCGCCCAGGCACAGAATGATTCAGTGAACGAATCTTTTTAATGAAGTGATTCTCGTGATTCGAGTCACTGAAATGAACTGTTTTGCCCATCACTAGTCTGACTCTCCTCCGTACCAGATTCAGACATGGAGAGTTACCCCGTCAACCAAACAGTGACGTGGTGTGGACGGACATTTTATTGTAAGCCTTAGAGTGGACGAGAATGATTGATGCGTCTTGGCATGAGCGTGCGTGTATGTGTCAATACATGTTTAGTGCAGTTGTGAAGTATTCTGTTTTTACTCAATATTTATTTATGTTTAGGTATACAAGCCATAAAACAGTTTCGCACTTGCCCAAAAGTGATTCCAGCTCCTACCTTCTGACTGAAGGGTTATTTATGCCACAAAATGGCTTGCTTACATTAATGGGGTTCAGTTAATTTTTCTTCAATGTGTGGTTCAATATCTTTGAAGCACTTTTTGTAAGATACCTGTTCTTTTCCATAATAAAAAACATTCTCTCACCATTTATTCACAGTTTGCCAAGTGTTGGGTGGATCTTGCAGTGGCATTAACATTGCTTTGGGTATTGTCGCCATAAGAGCGCAGATAGATAACATGATATACATGATGATACAAAATAGAAAACGTAATATTGACTCCAGAAGTAATTAATATTGAGTGTTATAAATAAAAAAAGTAAGTAAGGGCATATGCACAAGTGAGGCAGCAGTAGCAGATATATGGCATATGACATTTTCTAGTAGAAATATACATAAGCTAAGAGAATGAAAAGCATATGTATTCAGAGTATTTAAATATAGCATGAGAAATATGTATCCAGAAGAGAGTAGTCATGTTACGGCTCCGCCTCCACACACATCCTCTGCCTCTCACACCACCGACGCACCACCCCCCAATGGTGACGCTCCCAGCACGTCAGCTCGTGCACTACGAGCACACCGTCACCACGTGATCTGAGTTCGGGATAATTAGGTCAATGCGCGTACAGCCGGTTTCTGCGCAGCCTGTTGCCAATCAAAATCAACCCTCCCTCTGTCTACAAAAGCCAGCTCTTCCCTCCAGCCTTCGCCAGATCTTCCCAAAGAATCGCCTGGCAAGTATCGCTGCAGTATCACTGAGCTAATTAGAGTTGTGTTTATAACCTTTCCTCAATCCATGTTCTCTCTCCTTCTCAGACCCGACCCCTGGCGCAGAGAACCGGCTTGCCTGCCCTCCCGTCTCAGATCCCGGACCCATCACCCCCAACACCTCCCTGATTTAAAATAAACGCCTTACCAGGCATCCAACCCATTCCTCCTGTGTCGTGCGTTTGAGTCTCCAGCACCCAGCCATAACAGCCCTCACCACGTGACTCTGATGTGACAGAGTCTGGAGACGCCGTGGAGAACGTTATGCTGCCTGCAACATCCTCCATTGACCATCCAGCATGACCAGTTTGGCGGTGGGTCAGTGATGGTCTGGGGAGGCATATCCTTGGAGGGCCGCACAGACCTGCCATTAGGTACCGGGATGAGATCGTCAGACCCATTGTCAGACCATATGCTGGTGCAGTGGGCCCTGGGTTCCTTCTCATGCATGACAATGCTCGGCCTCATGTGACTGGAGTGTATCAACAGTTCCTGCATGACGAAGGCATTGATGCTATGGACTGGCCTGCCCATTCCCCAGACCTGAATCCAGTCGAACACATCTGGGACATACACCGACGCCATGTCGCACCATAGACTGTCCAGGAGTTGACTGATGCCCTGATCCAGGTCAGGGAGGAGATCCCTCAGAAGAACGTCCGTCGTCTCATCAGGAGCATGCCCAGACATTGAAGGGAGTGCATACAGGCATGTGGAAGCCACACACACACACTACTGAGCCTCATTTTGAATTTTCTTGAGGAATTTCCACAGAAGTTGGATCAGCCTGTGATCTGATTTTTCCACTTTTATTTTGAGTCTGATTCTGAATCCAGACCTACATGGGTTAATGATTTTGATTTCCATTGTTCATTCTTATGTTATTTTATTCTCAACGCATTCCACTATGTAATGAATAAAGATTTTCAACTGGAATATTTCATTCATCGAGATCTAGGATGTCGATTAATGTTCCCTTTATTTTTTTGAGCAGTGTATATCTCATCTGGCCTGGGAACACCTTGGATCCCCCAGGAGGAGCTAGAGAGTGTTGTTGGGGAGAAGGGGGCCTGGAGAGCCCTGCTTAGCCTGCTGCCACCATGACCCGGCCCCGGATAAGCAGAAGGAAATGGATGTTTGCCAAACAAGCGATTTACCAGTAACTTCAATGGGAAATTAAATTATTACAGAACAGATAACATTCAATATTAGACAAAATGTATTTACAGGTTTTGACAGTGACAAAGGTTTTCAAACATTTTCAGATTTGTGTTCATGTTCATCACATTAGTATTGAAAAAAGTATCTATGGGTAGGAACAAAGTTTCTTTCACATGTAACCTCTAGGGTTGAACTGTATGTAAAATGTCCCCCCAATATATTAACACATAGCAATAGCCAGACATAAAAACTATCACAAAAACCACTGGCTCATCTCTCCTTTTTTTACAATCCTTATTTTACTTTAGTTTATTCAGAAAGATTGAGAAAGATTACAATTTCGGCCTTCTCAGCTGAAATTCATTTCTAATAATGGAAATGTTGAAGAGCCTCTCAGTCTGCACACTTGTAGAAGCTGCACAGAGAAATGTAGTTGCCATGCCATGTTAATTTCCAGGTCAATTGGTGGACTGTTTGAATGCTGAATAGGAGGCTCACTGAGGTAGGTCTGCACTTCAATGCGTCCACTTGTGGTGGTTGACTCAGAGCTGGTTCTGCTCTGCTTTCCTGCAGGATAACAGCAAGTGAGGCTTACAAGTCTGCTCTTGCTTGCAGCTTCCACCCAAGGAGCCTTTGTTCTCTGCCGCTGTGAGGCTCCTGGTGTGGTCCTCCTCAACATGTATTATTACTCGTATTCTCCTTACACATATTCATCAAGGATTATTTGCATGTGTTGAGGTTTCTGCATTTGTACCTGGAATACACAAAATCTGATATTTAACATTTTAAATAATATCAAATCGTTAATCTCATACTGAAGGTTGATGTTTGATATGAAATAGAGTCATTAGATGTGTACATTTCAGTACCCACTGACAGGTGTTGACATTGTGTGTGTGTGTGTGTATATATTTCTCTCTTTCTCAAACGTACACACACAAGAGAATGATAGTACATACAGTAAAAAGAAAAAAGACCCCACAAACCGCTTTATACCTAAGATCCAGAAGTGTTTCAACAGAGCATGTGGCTAGCAGGTCCTGATATAAATGCACACAGGCCCCGTTTCTGTTCAATGAGGCTCTTGGAGCGTGTAATACGGTTCCACCTTGTTCTTACATCATGTTGCACACGCTTAGGCAGCATATTCAGGAACGCTCAAACCAACAAAAAAAAATCAAAAAAGGTGATCCGTCGCTTTTATTATGTTACTGGCATTGGCTCTTAAAAATGTTCCATACATTTCCATCCATACATTTTTCCATACACTGGCATTGTCTCTTTTTTTCATACATTCCCCCTGTTGGTGTAGCAGTGGATTCTCCTGTGAGCCATGGAACTGCTCACTGTGCACCACTGCTTCTTGCTCAGTAAAACTTGAGTCTATGTGCCGTGCTGTCAGACTTAGTAATGACATTGGACACACATCTGCGCTCCAGATATCTGTTTCGAAACTAACAATGGCAGGCATTTCTGAATTAATTTGCACACTTGCTTGGACATTTTTAGGATTGGCCATTTTGGAGATGAAATGCCAGTTTGGCAGCATGTAGCGAGGCTCCAAATGTTTGATTAGACAATGTCTAAAACCATCATCTAGCGCAATTAATTCAGAGACTTTTCTCCATTATCAGCTTTGCTTTGTTGCTGTCTGGACGCTTCTCATGCTCAGAAATTGTTTTCAGTCATGTTTGTTGCTGTGTAACCATTTTCTTCTTGGCACTTGTTGCCTGTATAAATCCTGCATACTCTTTTCCAAGTGTTTTCTGAAAGTGTTTAAGCAAGTTTCCAATGCTGCTAAATCTCAAAACACTCGCATTGCATAATTTGCACTCAGCTGTTTTACTTTTTTGTTCCCTTAGCTTAAGATAACTTCACGCGGTTGACATGATGACAGCGCTGCTGGTAGTCTTTCCGCTCACATGACACATGCTGCTCATCTGTGTCTCTGTTTACAGCATCTCTCTCAAAGTTTGGATTAGTTTGTTTATGCTAATGGATCATATGGGATTCAGTATCGATAACTGTGGTGTCGTCTGTAAACCTGATGACCTGGTTGCTGCCATGTATGGCTGAACAGTCATGTGTGAACAGAGAGTACAGCTGTGGGTTGAGGCAGCAACATTGTGGCCCTGAGGACCAGAGTGGAGGAGGTGTTGCTACCAATTATCACCACTTGAGGCCTGCCTGTCAGGAAGACCATAATCCAATTTCAGATGGGGGTGCCCAGTTCTAGGCCCCTTAGTTTCAGAACCAGCTTGGAGGGAACGATGGTGTTGAACAACTGTCTGACATAGGTGTCCCTCCTGTCTATGTGTTCTGGGGCAGTGTGTAGTTTAAGGGAGATGGCTGGAGTCCATCTGTCTCCAAAAAGCCTCTGTCAGCTCATGGAGATGGGCGAACAATGGTACAAAGCAATGGCAGTAGTCACAGAAACCCAGGAAGGATTCAAGGGTCTTCAGGTTGGTTGGTCTCATGTTCTTGTAAGGTCCTCCTAAATACAAACTTGTCTAAATATACCAAGACCTCCAGCAAGTTCATGTCCCCTACACCATGGAAATGGTGGCTGAAACGATGGCAGGAAAGGGTGGCAGTAGATCCAGAAAGTCCATGTGGTATTCTCTCAAATCTAGAGTACAGATGAATGCTGTCTGTTTTTTGTCTACTTTACTCATGAGGAACTGGTAGTAACTACTGCGAACATTGAAGACAGAGAACCTCCACGTCAGCACGTAATTCTGTGCGAATGGAATGACCTACCTAACCCCATTAGCAGATCCAACATCACACTTATTGAGAACACATTGCCAACTGTAGTTACAGTATGGATACTTTGAGTCACATTCACTTGGCTGGACATGATATGCTTTTCTAGATGCTCTGACAAAACAGTGGAGGGAGGTACACCCTTGGTGAACTGCATGTTCACTTCAATTTCTGCTTCAGCCAAAGGTGGCCGGGTCACAGACTGCACAGAGATGCGCCTAACAAACACAACAGGAACATCTTCAGGCAGGTTGTGTTGCCATGTGTGTCCAGTGTCAGCCCTGCCTAGCTTTTCATACAGCTGAGGAATTACTGGAGTCCAGTAATTTCAGGTAGTCATCTACCGACACATCAGAGCAGTGACCACTCTGGATTCATTGGTGGGTCTCATGGAATCTATTCACTTTTGCCATAGCATTAATAATTACCTCAGGGCTGGAAGTAGAAATCTTGCAAGAGGCTCTGTGTGGCCTCCACTTAAACCCCCACATAAAGGTGGCTGGGTGTTAGTCTGTTGAGACGAGTTGATTTTTACTGTCAGAGACTTCCTTGATTTCAAATGGGCCAGAAACATCAGAGAGGTCTGTCGTGGATTCAATTTGTATACTGCCAAATTGGGTTGGGGCCTGTTGCATACGGCTTCTAAATTTGAGCCTTTCAAATCGTGCCATTTTATCCATCACTTCCTCAACTTCATTGGAATCCACACAATCTCATGTATTCCAATTACCATCAGTGCATGACTTGGATTGATATTTTCCCATCTGCTCCACTGTATGCACCACCCCTCAGTCTCCATTTTTCAGACTTAAAAGCTTGAATGTCATTTGACAAAATACCTTGCCTTGAAATTGTCCGTCTATTAGTCTCCTTTCCACTATATGGCTGCATATGCACAGATCCACTATCTATCCACTGCAAAGGCCTCAGAGAATAATTCTTCCACATTGATCATCTGAAGTCTAAAGTCTCATTTTCTGACTTTCATACACAGTCCTGTTATCTACCGAGGAGTGCCTCCATTTGTAACCTTCTTAAAGACTCTCACTGGCTTTGGTGAGAGCGTGACATTTGTTCTGTTAATGGGCATATTGCAGGTGTAGCACAGGTCTGAAAATCTGTGTGTTTTTGTACCAATATAATATTTTCATAATTGATCTGGCATGGAGCCTCAACCTAAAAAGCTACACTTACAATTGTAGGCTAATGCTGGTACACATATGCCAACCAATGTGTACCAATATGTCATCCCATATACTGAACATATCAAGCTATGCAAACACATTAAATAGCAAGGGTAAGGTAGCACTTTCATGCTTGTGCGAGTGTGTGTGCAGATAATGCCATGCGTGTTTATGCAGTGGTGAGATGGGGAGGCTGTGGATGCCCTGTCACAGTACCGTGGGCAGTGAGCTCAAACAGCCCGGCCCATGATTACAAGTGATCAAGTGATTTTATTGGCATTGTGAATGGGTTTTACACCGCAATAGGCTGCCAAGGGCAGAACAGCGGTCTACGTGTTTATAGAACCACATGCAGTTACAGGCACAGCATATTCACTTTGTGTGTGTGTGTGTGTGTGTGCATGCGTGTGTGTGTGTGCGTGTGTGCGTTTGTGTGTCTAAATGCTTCTCTGCATTTAAATATGTCCGTGTGTGCGTTTGTGTGCAAATGTGTGTGCGATGTGTGCGTTGTTAGCATCATATTTATTTGAATGAACACCCTGATGAACTTGCTGGTAAGCATGGAGATAGAGTTATGTAATCTTGGCCTGGGAATTATGTGAAAAGTATGTCCCAATGTGTTCCTCAGGAATAAATCATTAGCTATCTTTCACACACGCTAGGACTGTACCCTAAAAGTCGAGTCATCGTTCAGAGAGCCCAGAGTCAAGTCGAATTATTTCAGGCAAAGAATCACAGCCGTTTTGTTTGGGCATGAAACTGCATAAAATATGATACAGAGACTTAAGATACAGTAATACCATTCCCTATTAATCCTGAGAAAGAGATACACATTATAACTAATGCTTCACAAGGAGACATATTTCATGTTAGATCTAATGAGAGACCTAAGCGAATAATAACAACGTCAGCGTTTATTGGACCATCGGACCACCATTATGAAAAAGATCTGGAGGAATGCTTATTGTAATGGTGTTTAAAACTGGAAACATGTTGACGTACACACACACACACACACATCTTTTCTCTATATTTTCATGAGATTTGTTTGTGTGAGCAGGATAAGTAAATCACAAGGTTAAGTCGAGGTCAAGTAAAGAAAAGACGAAGGGGGATAGCACTCACTCACTGTGTGTGTGTGTGTGCCAACTTCATGTCACACACATTAAGTATGCTCACCGACAGATCACTGACATCACAAGGTCATTTGCACCACACCAGATGTTCTTATTTAAGACAAATTGTGTTGATACATCACCCGGCCACGGTGGCTGAGGACTACAACTAAAACACTAACTGTGAAGTTATGTAATGTCTCCTTTTAACTGACCTTATGTAATATCTCACCTGGGCCAAACTAGTTCAGGCACTCTCTCTCTCTCTCTCTAGCTCTCTCTCTCCCTCTCTTTATCGCTCTCTCGCTTGTTCCACTTTGGTTCTGTCTCAGAGGTAAAGTTGTGTCACAAATACCATGCATGCAACAAACATACATTCAATACATGTGTGTGTGTGTGTGCATGTTATTTGCGCCATATGGTGACTTATGAGAGAATATCTCTCTCTCTCTCTCTCTCTCTCTCTGGTTCTATCTAAACAGT
>OMOU01092059.1:3089-18540 GCA_900312585.1 Malacocephalus occidentalis
TGATTTTTCAATGTAACGTTTTGTAATGTAAATCATAAGAGAAAGCCATTAGTTTAGGCTTTTTGAAGGATATTTCACGGACAAAGTCTATTCATGTCATTCTTTTCAGTGCACAGAATTGTTTTGTGGCAAGCAGATATCTCGTTTAAATAGATGTATGTCCGGCCGAACTGGATCCCAGCCGGGTTTTGAGCCATTTCCTTATGTCCATTTGTTAAAGTTAGCCGACAACCTTTTCGCTAGCTAGCTTGATTTCAAGTGAAAGGCGTGTGCGTCAACGGTCAGTGACAGTGATGACCAAGTGTCTTTTAGCCAGTTACGTTACATTTTTTAAGAAGGGGGTGGTTGCAAAAGGAGATACGCTTACATTATGCCGGCCTGGCCATGATTTTATTCTATGTATTTTTAACTCATGAATTCGTTTGCAAATGAATGTCATGTTTATTACAATACCACAGATACCACAGATAAATACCACAGATTTTAATTAAATATAGATACACATATATACATCCATATTTTTTGCCATTGAATTATTGACATTCAACTTTATGATTTTCACACCATCGCCTCCCGATAGAAAGCGTCAATAAACCACAATAGCCGTGTAACAGACACAGTATTGGGAATCATTGTTGAGGTGGAAATTATTTCTCCAAATGATACAAAATAAAGACTTGCTGAGGTTTCAATGTGTTTTGTTTCTCTTGGGTTCCCAAGGAATAATCGTCTCAATGTATTAAATATCCCCCCCAAAGAATCGCCACCTTATCGTGGTGGAGGGTTTGGGTGCCCCCATGACCCTGGGAGCCGTGTTGTCCAGGGCAATAGCCCCTGGTAGGGTCTCCCAAGGGAAAGTGGTCCCAGGGAAGGGGCCAGACTAAGAGCGATTCAAAGACCCTAATATGAAAAGGCTTCACAAAATGATGGTCAACTCACCTGGACAAAGGAAACCGGGGCCCCCTTCTGGAGCCAGACCTGGGAGGGGAGCTCGTTGGCGAGTGCCTGGTGGTCGGGCCTGGATCCACGGGGCCCGCCTGAGCCAAGCCCGAAAGGATGATGTGGAGCCGGACCACCTTAGGCCAAAGATCAATGATTTACTTTGTAGTTATATCAGCAGATCTGCGGCCACATGTTTTGGACACTTGGGTAAAGAGAGGTGCCGAGCTGTCAACTTATCACCACCTGGTGGTGAGTTGGATCAGATGCCGGGGGAGGCTGCCGGACAGGCCTGGTAAACCCAAACGGGTATTGAGGGTGAACTGGGAACGTCTGGTGGAAGCCCGTCTGTAGGGTCTTTACCTCTCACCTCCGGAAGAACTTCTCTTGTATCCCGGGGGAGGTTGGGGACATGAAATCCGAGTGGGCCATGTTCAGGGCCTCCATTGCAGAAGCAGCGGCTAGGAGCTGTGGTCAGAAGGCTGTCGGTGCCTGTTGTGGCGGCAACCTCAGAACCTGCTGGTGGACACCGGCGGTAAAGGAAGCCGTCAGGCTGAAGAAGGAGGCCTTTCGGGCGTGGTTGGCCCAGGGGTCTCCCGAAACAGCATACGGATATCGGGAGACCAGGAGGGCTGCAGCCTTAGTGGTCGCCAAAGCAAAAACCCGGGTGTAGGAGGAGTTTGGGGAGGCCTCAAGAGAGAAGGACTTTCGGTTGGCCTCAAAGAAGTTCTGGCAAACCGTTCGGCGACTCAGGAAGGGAAAGCAGGGCTTAGCTCAGGCTGTACTCAGTCGGGGAGGAGAACCCAGACTGAGGATATTGTCGGGCGGTGGCAGGAACACTGAACCCGACCAACATGCCCTCTGGGGAAGAGGCAGAGTCCGAAGCCTCGGGGGAAGCCTCACCCATATCCTTGGAAGCTGAAGTAGTAAAACAGCTCTTCAGTGGCAAGGCGCCAAGTGTGGATGACATTCACCCTGAGATGCTGAAGGCTCTGGACATTGTGGGGCTGTCGTGGCTGACACGCCCATTCAATGTTGCGTGGAGGTCTGTTTGTCGAACCTCAACTTCAGGAGGAGCAATGTGGTTTCCGTCCTGACGGTGGAACAGTGGACCAGCTCTTTATCCTCATCACGTCTGCACCATGGTCGATGGCTGCCCCTGTCCGTTAGCACATTTGTTAATCCCGTAGTCACGAGAAAAACATCTTTTTTAATTATTATGACTCACCTGACGTAACACTGACCTGTGCAACTTACCTTTCATCACCACTGTGCACCGCTGTTCACACCGCTGTTACACACCGCTGTTACACACCGCTGTTACACACCGCTGTTACACAACTGTTACAGTTGTTGCATAATAATGGACATTTGGGTGAAGACATTTGGGTGTATATGTTGTACACACGTTTCATTCAATACAATACTTGTTAATCCAAGAGGTGGTGAAGCAACATATAGGCTGATAAACAATGGTGCTGAAGTAGTCTACTAGCTCCTTTTTCAGTCAATTTTAAATGGCCGCAGTGATGTAATTTGGCCTGTCGATGGCGCTGTTGACTAATATCTGTCGTACGATACAAAATAAAACTACAGCTATGTAATATATTTAAAATAGAAAAGCGATTATATGAAGTGACAAGAAACAAAACATGGCATGATGAGAAAGGCGAAAAGTGGTCACACTTTCTGCTTAATTGTCTTGAGTTATATCTATAATCATTCATAAGTCATAATAAAAAAGAATTTAATAATCTCAATGATGACAATTATGCAGAAAGTGCAATCATTCATCATTTTGCTACAGTGCATCTTGTCATGTTGTGTTTCTGGTCGCTTCATATAGTAGCTTTTCATTTTTTTATTGTATTTCATAAACTGTATTCCATACAGTCATTGTTTGTTTTGTGGTTCTTTGTCTGAATACCGAGGATTTATAACAGATTTTTTTAAACGTGTCACTATAGGCGCCTCTACATTCAGATGAGTATTATTCACTAAACAGCGCCCGCCACCTACAGGCCAAATGACGTAACAGCGGTCATTTTAGGTTTTACATTTAAAAAGCTGGTGAGCGTCGTGAAGGAGGAAAGCCGTGTCATGGATTATTACCATTGCCCGGCAACAGTACTGGTAGTGGTACTCTGGCCCCAAACACCAACAACCCCTGCACTTCACTTGTTGTGAAATTGTTTTACGGGCAATGTGCGTGTGGAGTTTCCTAGACATTGCCCGAGTGTTGCAACATCGGAACCACCCACATTTCCTCACGTTATCATTATATAAATCTGATCCAGCCTCTTAGGTAGACACTTCAGATCCCCCATCTCGACATTTGGTCCAGATCAGTCCAGAGGCAGAAGTAAGATGAAGACTGTATTAGTTGTGTTGATGCTGGCGGTGGCCTTGAGCTTGGGTGAGTCGAGCGGCTGATGCACATCGATGACACTCAAAAGGACACAGCTCATATCTAATGTGCACTACAGGAGAAGCTCTGCGATGCAACCGCTGTATCGGTAAAGGCTGCTTCAACGTGATGCAGACGTGCGACTACCCCAGCGATGTGTGCGCCCGCGTGATTTTCCTCCCGCCCGTCCGTGAGTATAGCGTCTGGACTTCGATGAGAGATTGACACTATCATTGCTTCCATGCCACGTGTAACATGGTCGATGATGATTCTTACACTATCGTGGCCAGGGCCGGCTCTAGCCATGTTGGTGCCCAGAGTCGTAGTTTGTCTCATCTCGTTCTCGCAACACTAGTATATTAGTGTACCATGAGGATAGTAGTTTTGGTTCTATTAAGGTTCTTATTATTATGACCGACGTTACCGTTGTCTTAATAGAGATGGTAGTTGGGCTAACAATAGTTCATTTATATACTGTATGTTTTCTTGCTTCTTCTCAGCCATTAACTACTTCAGACGTTGCATGAAGGCGGCGGACTGCTACCTGTTGGCCTCTCAGCCCTCGCTTATGTCAGTCCAGTGCTGTACCACGGACCTCTGCAACTAAGCCCCTCACACCTCTGGTCTGGCGTCACCATGACGCTGTGATCAGCAATGTGCTGCCTCTAAGCCTCTGTTGTTTGTATTTGTTCTGTAAAACCTTGGGCAATGTATAGTTTATGAATATGAGTCGCTATTTAAATTTTTTATCTGGGTCTTCTATAATCTATTATAGGTGAAGGCTGGGGTCAGGGACTGTTTCAGTTGGTAGTGCCATTAAAAATTACTTGAAATTGTTCTTAGAAGTAAAGTGTATCGCTGCCAAGGTAGAAAAAAAGAGGTTATAATGTTTATAACGTAATTACGACATACGTAATTAACGTAATTACGACATACAAACTTATCAGTGAAATCGGCTATTCATTCAAAATATGTATTCCCTTTTACATTGCCCTCCATGGTGATTAGACAATGGACAAATAAATATAAAAAAATAAATAAATAAATAAAACATTGTAAAAATGAATTTCGATTCGATTCTTCTTCTTTTTCTTTTTCATACAGTCACACCAGTCAAAAGTTTGGACACACCTTCTCATTCAATGGTTTTTCTTTATTTGTATTATTTTCTACATTGTAGATTAATACTGAAGACATCAAAACTATGAAAGAACACATGGAATGATGTAGTAAACAGAAAAGTGTTAACCAAACCGGAATATGTTTTATATTTTAGACTACAGCTAAGTCAGTCAATTTTATTTTTTATTTTATTGACACACTCTTGGCCTTCTCTCAATCGGCTTTGAGGTCGTCACCTGGAATGGGTTCCCCAAAGTCTTGAAGGAGTTCCCAGAGGTGCTGAGGGCTTGTTGGCTACTTTTAGATTAGATTAGATTAGATTAGATTAGATTCAACTTTATTGTCATTGCACAGAGTACGCATACTAGTACAACAAAATGCAGTTAGCATTCAACCAGAAGTGCCAAAGTAGTAGCAACAGTGAACAGTAACAGTAAGTGGTATGAGCAGAATCTACAGAGTATGTACACAATCTACAGGGAATATGCTGAATCTGCGCAGCGCATGCATATAGGTATGTCCACATAAATGTATATATGGTGTACGCTATACATTGAAGTGTGTACAGTATGGACAGAGGTGTACTGTACATAGTAGTGCGTATACACTGCGGTGTACAGCGGGGTATATACGGGGAGGCGGGGTATATACGGGGTCCAACTATCCCAAACCATCTCAATTGGGTTTTGGTCAGGTGATTGTGGAGGCCAGGTCACCTGACGCAGCGCTTCATCACTCTCCTCCTTGGTCAAATAGCTCTTACACAGCCTGGAGGTGTGTAAGCCTTGGGGTCATTGTCCTGTTGAAAAACAAGTGATGGTCCCAGTAAGCGTGAACCAGAAGTTATGGCATTTCACTGCAGAATGCTGTGGTAGCCATGCTGGTTAAGTGTGCCTTGAATTTTTTTCATAAATCACCGACAGTGTCACCAACAAAGCAGCCCCCCACCACCACACCCCCTCCTCCATGCTTCACAGTGGGAAACACACAAGCAGATACCATCCATTCATCTTTTCTGCATCTCAAAAAGGCACAGCGGTTGGAACCAAAAATCTAACATTTGGACTCAGACCAAAGTATAGATTTCTGCTGGTCTAATGTCCATCCCTTGTGTTTCTTGGCCCAAGCAATTCTCTTCTTGTTCTTCCTCAGTAGTGGCTATTTTGCAGCAATTTAACCACAAAGGCGTGATTCACGCAGTCTCCTCTGAACAGTTGATGTTGAGATGTGTCTGCTCCTTGAACTCTGTGGAGCATTTCTGTGGGCTCTGATCTGAGGTGTTGTTCATTGGCGGTGTCTGAGGCTGGTAACTGGAATGAACCTATCCTCTGCAGCAGAGGTAACTCTCAGTCCTCGTGAGAGCCAGTCTCCTCATAGTGTTTGATGGGAGCGTTTTCCTGACTGCACTTGAGGATACATTTGATTTACTCACATACACGTACAAACCTACAAACATGCCCAAGATTAACTAATAAAATAAACACATTGGCTTCTTTGCATCCATGTGTTGTTTGGGGTTGTTAGGCCTGCATCCATGAGGGTTTACTGGCCAGAGTTCTTTGACAGCTGACTTTGCCGCAACAAGAAGAAAAAAACTAAAACCGTATTCATGTGCTGAAAAAGGCACCACTTTCTATAAAGACCATGTCTATCATGATTTATGCATACATTCATAACATGATATAATTCAATCATGAGGTATTCGAATAATTGTTATACTCAAACAAGCATTATACTCTATTGCAATATTTATAATGCATTATGAGCTGCTCATTTAATGAATTATAACTAATGGTCATACCAGAGTATACCAGAGTACTATCTCTGTCATCCTGTTACTTCTCTGTTTTCTCGTCTTCACTGTAAACAGGGAAACCTCAGTGAACTACTAATTTAAATAAAGGTTGTATGGTTGTATGACTCTTTGTGATAGATTATTAAGCCCCTCACACAGGCCATGTACATTTATGAAATACTGTCTCTGATCTTAATAATGAAGTTGAACAGGAAAATAGAAGAGAATCTGACACAGCAAATCTATTAATATTTTCGTTGAATATGTATTAAACAGTATTAACATCCACTTAGATGTACAGTATGACAATTCATATTTCCTTAATTCAGTACGGTTAAGTTCAATATTCCTGTCAGACGTACATCCTAGATGGGGGGCGTGTGGATTCAACACGAACCCACAGGGGGAAGCATTGCGACCTGTTGCCATACAATGTTGCAGCCACTGACTCCAGCTCGTATCCTCTTTTCTTTTCTTTTGTCTGGATGGACTTCTGTCTGCGCATTGTAGAGGCAAGTTGATCAGTGTTATATGCTAGAAATGACCACGCGCCAACAGATTTCAACAGGTTGCAACGACTTTGTGTACTCAGGGCATAGTCTGAACTGCGTAACAGTAACTAACATGTCGTAATAGTGTCGTAACGTAAGTGTCACGTTAGTAGGGACAGCATACACAGACAACAACAGTCTGTTCGCCTGGAACAGACTGTGTTGGAATTTGATGCAGTGGTATCGTGTGTCTTGAAGGGAGTTCTTTTGTTAATCTTCAAAACTGGTTTAGGCACTTGTTGATAATTCCACCTGGAAAAACAGTGACATAAAATTGAATGTACAGTAACCTGCATTTTAATTCACTGAGATCATGCCAAAAATCATGTAGAATTGATGTTTATTCATGACAGAATGTCCAAGTGATTTAAGACCAAGTGATTCAAGACCAAAACATGGCCTACCTCATATAAAGGTTTATTTATAGGAGCCCGTGTCAAAGTTAAATTAAGTAGATATGTCAGTTCAGCTGAACTGAACTGACATATCTGAGAATATATTATATGAATTTGCAAGAGTAATATGCCAGAATTGGTTGAGATGCAGCCTATATTTATTTGACTGGTAAATCATAATTGCTTGACAATGCTTCTCCAATATGGACAATGAACGTTTTGAACAAAACAATAACCTCCTCTTATCTTAGTCCTAACTTACCGTACACGTTACCGGTACTCTATAGGCTCATTTTAGCACATACTAGGGTATGCCTTTGCCCTAACAGCAATGGTGCTGTTACCCTGAACTCTGACTGAAACCAAAACGACAATACACCAACTACTAGCTTGTCCAGTTGACAAATGCAAATATCACCTAGCATTAGGTGTCCTGCATTAGGGTCCTGCAGTGCACTTAGCTCAGCTGTCATTAGGTTACTATGTAATTATTACAGACTGGTCTTGTCTCCTCTGACAAAATACTGCAAGGAAAAGCAAAGGCATTGCTTCCTTCTGACCACTTTAGCTAGAAGCTCACTACTTCAATTCACCACTTAGCAGGGGTGCACACGTCAGGTGTTTGGACCACCTCGCCTCGTCAGACTAACTGAAGTTTACCACCCTGAGCCTGAGGTAAGAGCTAAAATGGCCTTGGTGTGAATTAGGTCATTTGAGGTGGTTAGGCTAAGGGCACCTGGTGGAGAGGTGAGCAATGAAAACTAAAGATAGAAGCAGGAAAACCAAATCCCATTCCTTCTTCTTAAAGAGCAAAGGACCGGTGGTCTCTGGGGTAAACAATGAAGACTTTAGTGGTTGTTCTCATGCTTGCAGTGTCCTTCAGCTTTGGTGCGTATAGGGAAGGCATCTCAGCCCAATTCAAATGACACACAAAAGAATACCAACACCAAATATCTTAATCTGCAGGAGAAGCTCTGAGATGCCACTACTGCAGAGAAAGTGGCTGTGACGACACAGTGCAGAACTGCACTATGACGTGTTCTTCCAGACCTCCAGTAACAACACATGCCAGGCTCGCATAACCACTAGCCATGCACTTCTATAGTTTTACTCCAAGGCTTCCCGTTCTGTATGCTTCTGACGCATTCTGTTAATTTGTTTTTGTTGCTTAAGTTCCTCAATTTCAGATTATCAGTGCTTTATGTTTTAATTTTGTTTGTTTTATCGACCAATGTCTGTCATCTGTGTTGGCCTCTTGCGTTTGCCCTGTCTCCCCTTGTAAAACATAATATTTAGGACATTTCTGTTCACCTGCTTTGAGCCTGGAGTATATATTCCCAGAACACTAATAATAGGTCTGTTCCTTTTCTGTACGAGGGCACAGGTAGTATAAACTAGTGAAGGTAACTCTATACCCGTGGCCGGGTATAGATGTACCATGTCTCATTCATGTATACCACATCGATGTCCATAATATGCCTCTGATCACATGAAATCTGTTGTCAAGTGGAGATAGTGTCCCTGGCGGGATTCTATAATGATATGAACATGTACGATGATATGAATTATGGTTATTTTTACCATCGTCAGTTACTGTCTATTTCATTTTTTTGCGCCATATTACTGCAACTAAGCCCCTCAGACCCATTTTGAAATATGCCATTGCACCATGCAGAGAGGAAGTGGATGGACATGTGTGGCAATAAAGCTGTTATCAAGGATGTACTGCCCCTGATAATCTTTTTGTTTGTATTTGTTCTATAAAACCTTAGGCTTGAGTTTCTTTGGAATTAATCACGATTGAGTGGTGACATAATCTGTTAGGTCAAACTATCTTGTTGACAGTGTGGCCGTCTTTGTGGCTGTCATGTTACATTATATTATATCATGTCTCTCAAAGGATTGTGTTTCACGTGCACATTTTATTTAGTAACAAAGTCAATGAAGTAAATATACGTATAGTTTTCCACATTGGCATTGACTTATCCATGGGGTTGTTAGGCCGACATCCATGGGGTTGTTAGGCCGACATCCATGGGGTTGTTAGGCCGACATCTATGGGGTTGTTAGGCCGACATCTATGGGGTTGTTAGGCCTAACAGGCCTACCATCCATGGGGGTTTACTGGCCAAAGCGTTTTGATAGTTGGTGGAGAAGGATTCAGCTGATACGAGCATATTACGGCAGCATGGTGCTGTAATATGCTCTTTAATGGGCTTTATTTGATAGCTAGATAAATTATGTCAAAGATTCAGTTTGAGAAATAGAAATAATGATCAAATAATTGGCTATTGAATTGTACATTCATAAAACATCACACTCCAAAGGAAGATAGTCAATACCCACCCCGACTCATTTTGATTTAGGTCGAGTTTGACACATTTTTCGCAACATTTTGGTCAAATCAACTCTCTTGTCAAACTCCCAGATCACCAACATGTCTGATAGAAATTATTTTGAACCGAATAACATAACTATACTATAGAATAAAATAAAAATATGTTTTATCTTTCACGTTGCCCCACCTGGTGCTTAGGCAACAATGAATTCTTATGGGATTCTTCTTTTTTGCACATAATGTAATTGTTTAATGTAATTATTGTATTAATAATAATAATAGTAGTACAATAATTACATTAAATACAAATGTCAGTGGAAAAAACTGATTCCCAATGCGCTTTGAAAGTGCACTCTATATTGATTGTAATTAATAATCAATGGTGTGTTTGATTGGCTCTGACGTATCACGTGACGGGCGAATCCAGGAAGTGTTTGGGGGTCTCTAAAGGCGGAAATGCGGATTAGCATTAGCATGGGCTGCGAAACTATATCTGTTCAAGATATACAGAACCAAGTGTAGTTCATGGTAATTTACCGGTTTTATAAAGACAACTGACAGTCCAAACCACCCGGTAAATTCAGCAGCTGTTTTTAAATCCTACTTTTCAGGCGATATCTGGTTCAAAGGTTGTATAGTTTAAACTTAACCGCGGTCTATCTGGTCATTGTTATGCTATCTAAACAAGTCATTTGTACTCACTATACTAACATACACTTTACTTACACGTATGTTTGATTAATTGTGTACCACTGTGTCTTTCTAGATAGTTGTGTGTCAGGTTGTTTAAGGTCAGATGAACTTATCAACACTTGAGTCACCAAGTTACCAGGTCAAGCACACAATTGAGATAAAACTGACGTTAATATTCCTAATCAGGCATTATAAGGGATTATAACTATTATAGGTTATTGATCAAATGGCATCAGTCATTAATGTCGTTTTTGATTTGTGTATTGTTTAACTGTTACTTTACTTGTATAATGTGTGTGTGTGTGTGTGTGTGTGTGTGTGTGTGTGTGTGTGTGTGTGTGTGTGTGTGTGTGTAGTCCTGGCATTTTGAGAGCTGCAAATGAACAACTTTTCTAATAATATATCTTTTGATTTTTTTATGTGTCCTTGCAGGACACATAAAGTCTGGGATTGGGTCCGTTTGTGACATAACCTCCCCCCCCACCCCCAACAACATGGCAGCCAGCAGGCCTAATGCTGCCTCGGCCACCAATAAGATCTTCCAGTTCAAGCTGGTCCTGCTCGGGGAGTCTGCGGTGGGGAAGTCCAGTCTGGTGCTGCGCTTCGTCAAGGGACAGTTCCAGGAATACCAGGAGAGCACCATTGGAGGTAAGGAACTGGGAACACAGGTTTAGGGCAGCAGTGGAAAGATGGAATCCAGCGATCGTACTCTGATATATCGGAACTCCTGGGGGGACACTGTGCCTAGACGGGAACCTAGAAACTGCAACAGGCAGAGTTGGGCTTGAGATATTCCACCAAGGAAAACGCATGTGCGTGATCAGATGGAGCTTTCAGAAGCGGATTTTGATAACTCTATTTCTACAGCGGCCAGACTACAGTGTTCATTTGGAACATTTACAGATTAATCTGTTATCTGTGAGGGCAGTGATTCCCCAAGTGGGTCTCGTGGGGTCAGGCCCTAATTTGGGGTGGGGGGAGCGAGAGATTTCCGACTTATAAGCTATTGATATTTATTGTCATCATCCGTCTCATGCCAACAGCTAACACAAACTCTGCCAACATCGGTCAACTAAACTCTTTTCCATAGCTAATGGGATGATGTCCCTGCCTGGACACAAACGTCCTTATACATCGTGTTTGTTAAGGTTTAATATCAAACGTGTAGTAGACCAGCCACTGTAGGAATATATTTGTTAAAATAATCATCTGAAATCTCCGTTTTGGCACTCACAAATCAAGAATGGAATGATGGAAGGATGTATCCGGAAAAAAAGGAAACGCTGCCTAACGCTGTTCCTTGCACTTCCTGGTCCCTGGCATTGGCGCTGTGTACTCCATCTCCAGAAGTTTGGCTCCAGAATTGTCAACCTTATAGATCTGAGATGAGGGGTAAAGAAAATCAGGATAACTCCATGTTGGCTACTAGAGGTCACTGTGGGCCTCACTTGGGTAATGGGTCCTTCACAATGAAAGAAATGAAAACAAAACTTCAAAGTAGCTTTTGTTTCATTTATTATATTAATTACGCACGACAAACCAGTAATGGTAATGGGCAGGAACCTGGTGAATTTAGAAATTAACCAATAGGTGATCCCACTGTCGCCAATTGAGCCTTGAGGGCTCAACCACATCAATGTTTATTTCATCCCCTTCAAATGTCACGCTTCACACAGATCCTGTGTCGCATTTGAAGAGGAAAATGGGGGGGTTGGCCCTTCACCTCGGGTTTAAATGGGAAGCTTGTGGTCACAAGGAGCCATGCTCAATGTATGCAGGGTGGTATAGTACTTAGAGGGTATCTGACCTCTAACCCCCAGTGTCTGCTCTCTAACCCTCACCCCTACCTGCCCCGTATGACGTGTATATCTCTAGAATACATTCACTGGGTATGTCTGTGCATAAAGACTTGGTAGTAAATTAACAGTAGTAGTAACTGAACAGTCGTACATGGCACTGACGGCGGTTGTGTTAGTAACTGAACAGTCATACATGGTACTGACAGCGGTTGTGTTAGTAACTGAACAGTCATACATGGTACTGACGGCGGTTGTGTTAGTAACTGAACAGTTGGATATGGTACTGATGGCAGTTGTGTTAGTAACTGAACAGTCGTACATGGTACTGACGGCGGTTGTGTTAATAACTGAACAGTCATACATGGTACTGACGGCGGTTGTGTTAGTAACTGAACAGTCATACATGGTACTGACGGCGGTTGTGTTAATAACTGAACAGTCATACATGGTACTGACGGCGGTTGTGTTAGTAACTGAACAGTCGTACATGGTACTGACGGCGGTTGTGTTAGTAACTGAACAGTCGTACATGGTACTGACGCGGTTGTGTTAGTAACTGAACAGTCGTACATGATACTGACAGCGGTTGCGTTGCTCCTGCCCAGCTGCCTTCCTGACCCAGACAGTGTGCCTGGATGAGACGACGGTGAAGTTTGAGATCTGGGACACGGCGGGGCAGGAGCGCTACCACAGCCTGGCGCCCATGTACTACCGCGGAGCGCAGGCCGCCATCGTGGTCTACGACATCACCAACGCAGTGAGTTGCCGCCGTCGTCTTCTCCGCTTGCAATATAATGCATATATAATCATCTGGAACGTGTTGTTCTTTGTACAGTAAAGGTTTCAACATAATCACAATTTGTATTTATTTTGGGTGATTTTGTGTTTGTACATTTTCAAATGTATCCAAGCAAAAGAGTAATAATAATAATATATAGCTTATTAGCGTGTAAGCTAGCTAACGAGCTAGTTTCTAGGTAACTCCTTTTCTTCATTAATAATTGAATGACTTCACTTCATCCCAGGAAAGGGACATTATTATTAGGCTAACTAGCGTGAGCCATGACGAGCATGTTGCTACCTCCAGGATACCTTCTCGCGAGCAAAGACCTGGGTCAAGGAGCTGCAGCGGCAGGCCAGCCCCAACATTGTCATCGCTCTGGCGGGGAACAAGGCAGACATGGCCGACACCAGAGCGGTGGAGCACCAGGTAGGCGCGAGGCCCGTGATGCTACATCAGCTGTTCATCCCCAATGTCTCCCAAAGTCTGCATGTGTACTTAATGCATAGAAAAAGAGTCTGGGTTTGATGAGCAAGTCATCTGCCTTGGTTCAATTCCTCTGCATGATGACTACATTGTAAATGGTAAACCATTAATAACAAACTGTCAATCAAAAAATTACATGGCAGGACAACATGTTAGACGGAGAAAATGCCTCTTTGCAGAATTTCAATTGATAAAAGGACACAGGCAGGATGGTGGTGAATCGGGTTTATTGCAGAATTTGTAGTTGGTTGTGGACGGAGCAGGTGCTAACTGCTAGCGCTCCCCCAGTGTGTGTGCGCTGGTGGCTGACTTAACCTGCGGTGCACTGATTGGCCAATGCACCACAGGCTTGCAGCCCCACCCCCCCAGACTCTAACTGGGCAAGGTGAGGCCAATTAAGCCAGCCACCAACGACACACAGCACACATTCCCACAATGTATATTATCAAAATAATGAGATTATTTGGAGAGTATGGTAGCATTGTTTGGTGGCTGGGCTCATTGGAGACGCCTCTAATAATATTTATGTTATAGGAATATTATTGAATAATATTTACCGTCATCGGTTTGTTGTGTCATGACTCCTCAACCTGAACGTCTTGCAGGAGGCTCAGGTATATGCAGACGACAACAGTCTGCTGTTCCTGGAAACCTCAGCCAAAACCGCCCTCAATGTCAACGAAGTCTTCTTGGCCATTGGTAAGTGAGACTAAAGATGATTTTAATACACAACAAAACTCGCTAGAGCGCGTTTAAATAAAAAGGCGATAGAAAAGTACGCATAGTTCATGTAGTCTGCTGGTTTGCAAGCATAGAGAAGGCTTTGACGTCAGAGTCCTGACAGGTGTTATAAAATAGCATTCCGCTAATTGCACTGATTCGCTACAGCTGCATCACATTCCAGGCATTTTTGCCGCTCCGCTCCCCCTGTCATTTCCTGACAGTGCTAACCACGCCCCCTCATAGCTCACACTGAAAAAATAAAATCACTACGGAATTGCAGACCATAGCTGTCAAAGCTTCCTCTTAATCAACTATGGCAAGCATTGCTGAGTTATCGGCTTGATAAACTGATGACCAGGAAGGAAAACACAACAGTTGCTGAAGAATGTGACTTACTTGACCTGACTTTCTTGAATTGACAAGCGGCATATGTGTACTTCATGACACAATTCAGACTGGATAAAAAAAAAATGCTCTCTCTCGCCATTGACTACCATATATATTTTTTCTGAAATAAGGTCCCATGGTTATCCAACGGGCCACTTTACGACCATTATTTCATTAGTGAAAAGGAAGTCGCGGTATAATAATACAGAGTGGTGGGTCATGAGTCTAGGTCTTTTCAGAGACCTGTAAAATCAACTTATTTTGTATGCATTTGTATTTGAATGCTTGGCAGCCATTCACAATACAGAGGCAAGCTTTCTGATGGGATGGATGGATAGTTGAATGGCTAATTCAACTATATTTTATAATGGAGTGAGAGGATGGTATTTGGTCAGTTAGAGGACTGTGTAACACGGATGGATAGACGGACAGGTTGAATGACAGTTTTCAATTGCTGTGCTGATCTCGTTCCTTTGGTGTGCTCCTGCAGCCAAGAAACTTCCCAAGAGTGACCCAGCGACGGCGGGTGGCACTGGTGGCCGGCCTAGGCCAGTAGTGGACCTTCAAGATGCCCCGCCCCCTGGCCGCAGCGGCCGGTGCTGCGGCGGCGGCGGCGGCAACTGATGACATAGCTCGACGGCCTGAAGGACTACAGAACGACCTAGATCTCCAGAGAGGAGGAGGAAGGTGGAGGGGGAAGGAAGAGGCCCCCCCACCCCCACCCAGATGAGATTATTTGAACCCTCGCACACATACACACACACCTTTCTGATCAAAGGAACGTTTAAAGAATCATAAGCTAGAGGGAGTTTTCCCAGAATCCCTCACTCCGCTGGTGATCTGTCCGTCCCTCTATATTTCAGATGGTTGCTGTGTCTTGGTGAACCATCTTTCTGCCTTCCTGTTCCACACTGCCTTGCTGTCTGTCTCCACCCTGCTGTCTCTCTTAAACGTCTGTATTTCAGTCTTACAATTTTTAAAACAACGATGCCCGTATGTAGTTTTCATGCCTTTTTGTAGGGGCGGGGGGGGGGG
>OMOU01092083.1:0-20133 GCA_900312585.1 Malacocephalus occidentalis
CAGAGAGTACACATGCACAGAGTAAACGAAATACAGTTAGCATCCAACCAGAAGTGCAAAGGTAGTAGCAAAAGTGCGACAGTAGAGCGATTAAATGACTGAATAAATATATATACATGTACGCTATACATTGAGTATTGGCAGTATAGGCAGAGATATACATTGGGGTATGTACAGTATGGACAGATGTATAATCAGTGGTGCTTGTACACTGGGGTGTACAGCAGGGTATATACAGTGTGGGAGCAGTGCAAGTGTGTGAATGTGCAAATAATTTGTCATGCAAACAAGAGTAAGAATATCCAGAATCTATATAAGAGTATCCAGAGTCTATAGTGCATATAAGAATATCCAAAATCTACAGTGCGCGAGAATGTCCAGAATCTACAGTGCCTGTGATTCTGTATATTCAATAAAGAGAGGTCCTTACACAATGAGCAGGGTGAAGAAAGCCACCAACAAGGTCCACGTCTCGGCAGATAAATAGGGAAGGTAGCCCATATTCGTCTTTCTCTCTTGCTCTGTGTGACTTTGCTCTCAGGTACAAGCCTTAACATGTGAAGAGGAATGTTGGGTGTTGCTCTGGTCACACGCAAGACTGTGCCAGAGGTGACGTTAGCTCAGGTTAATAGATGACTGAGAATGACGATTGCATTTTGCACGATTGCATGGGCGGTTTTCACTGCAGGATATGCAGTGAAATGAAAAGTGGCCATTCTCAGCAGAATGTGCGAAATAATACTAAAAATAACTTTCATTGGAGTATCCGAATATTTACAATATTTACACAAAGATACAGCAGGAGTGAGAAATATAAAACATATCAAAAGGCAGTATAGAAAGTGTAAAATAATATGAAAACAATATAGAAGGTGAGGTCAAAATTCACAGTCCTGATGGCCTGCAGAAAGAAACTCAGTTTTAGTCCCTCTGTTCTAGCAGCATGACTGGGGAGGTGCTTGCTTGACCGAAGCAGTTGGAACAGTTTGTTGTTGGGTGGTGAGGATCCTTCATAATCCTGCAGTCTCTGGATCGACACCTACTGCAGTACAGGTCCTGGAGCTGTTGCCGAACCAGGCAGTGGTTCAATGCTTCCTGTCAGGATGCTCTTTACTGCACCAGTGTAGAAGATCTGAAGGATCCTCCAGGAGACTTGGAACTTCCTCAGCTGCCTGAGGTGATTGAGGCACTGCTTTGCCTTCCTCCCCAGAGTGTCAATGTCAAGTCAAGTCAAGTCAATTTTATTTGTATAGCCCTTAATCACAGTTACAGTCTCAAAGGGCTTTATAGGCCACATCGGCCAAGTGATCATTATGACACCCCCCGAGCCCAGGCCCCCCTAAGGGCAAGAAATTACTCCCTTAATTAACAAGGAAGAAATCTCGAGAAGGAACGCAGAGTGGGGGATCCCTCCTTCCAGGGACGGTTCGGAGTACAATGGCTGTCAAATGGGCATAAGAAAAAAGGAGGGGGTAGCAAAGCATAACAGTAACACAGTACAAATGGAAATGAAATTAGTAATTTTTGAGATGATGCTGGCTGGAGAGCAGGCTGGTGGCCGTCAGGTGGGGTGGTCAGGAATCCAATCATATCACAGCAGCACCCTATGGGATGGCAGACATGATGATTAGATGGAGCACGGGGAGATAAAGGAAACCTCTACCCTAGTACCTATCAGCAGCCAGGGTAGGCTAGTGCTGACAGCGTGAATGATTTAGCTGTAATTGGAGCTGAGGGGCACTCCTAGCAGCCAAAAGTGAGGGGAAAGATATATATATCAGCAGAGCCCGCCTCCCTGATTACAGGTGGCAGACTGTTCCACAGATAGGGCGCTCGATATGTTTCCTATTGATTTTTTATTCACTTTTGGAATTGATAGAAGGCCAGCCCCTGACGACCGGAGCGGCCAAGATGGACAATAGGGAACAATAAGGTCATTCAGGTATGATGGTGCGGACCCATGCAGGGTCTTGTAGATAAGAAGCAGCACCTTAAAGTCTGATCTGGTGGTTATTGGGAGCCAGTGGAGGGAAACAAGAATAGGAGTAATGTGGTTGAACTTCCTAGTTCTTGTTAGAAGTCTAGCAGAAGTGTTCTGCACAAGCTGGAGGCTTCTCGTAGTGGAGTTCGGTAAGCCAGAGAACAGTGCATTGCAGTAATCCAGTCTGGACAATATAAATGCATGGATGAGTGTCTCTGCATCCGCGGCTGATAGCATTGTGCGAATCTTAGCGATATTCCTAAGGTGGAAGAATGCTATTCTGGCAAGTTCTTGACGCAAGGGCTTTGGGAATCAATAGATCCCAATGTGTGTAGTCCAACTCAGATCCTCTGTGATGTGGACTCCCAGATACCTGAAGCTGCTCTCCAGCCACAGCATTCCCATTAATCCCCAGTGGTGTGTAAGTCCTCTGATGTTGTTGTGTCCTCATAAAGTCCACAATCAGCTCCTTAGTTTTGGAGACATTCAACATGAGGCTGTTTTCTCAGCACCTCCAGAGTGAGTGAGAGGTTAGCAACTTCCTCTAGGTAGGCCTTCTCATCGTCAACGGGGATCAGGCCCACCACCACTGTGTCATCTGCAAACTTGACGATGGTGTTGGAGCTGAACCTAGCCACACATTTATGGCCTGGTTCATAAAGCCTATGTGTGTTCAGGGAGTGCAGTAGGGGGCTGAGGATGCAACCCTGGGGGATCCAATAGTAATAATTATAAAATGATTGATTCCTTGCAAATCTAACAGGAATGTGTTTTATTTTGTTTTCACGATTGTAATTAAATTACACATTGTAGCTAACAAAGTTACTGAAACAAATACCAATGTGTTCTATTACTTTATATACTGAACTAAAGATTTTGGAAGCTTGAACAGGTATTAGTCTGTTGTCCTGGGTCGAATGCAGTGACGTGCGGTGAGGTTTATAGCTGGTGAGGCACTGATGTAATCAGAATCAGATTTACAAATATATACGCTCAGCGCAGATTATTTGCCATTTGATTGGCAGCAGTTTATGCGTTATGTTTCATTTCTGCATTCTTTACACATACAAACATACGTGCACGAGTGCATGGGTGCACGAGACGGGAAAAAAAAAGTCGCTGCGGCACTTGACTCGCTTACGCCACCGTATGTCTGGGATCATGAGCCCCCTGTCGTGAGGCACGAGAACTGTTTGCCTCACCTCGGACTTTTTTCTCTGCCGTTTTCAATGCTCAGCAACACACCAGACAAGAACGCGCTCTGACCGCACGGCAGACAGAGCAGTTAACGAGGGATTGCGAAAATTCAGCGATTTTGAAGAAGAAATAATCAAAATTGGTGAAGCTAAATGAAAAATAAAAACTAACAATAAAAATTATTTTATCATTATATATTTAATTTCTTTGCATGATCGCGGGTGAGGCACTGCCTCACCTGCCTCCCCTGACCGCACGTCACTGGTCGAATGTGCCCCTCTGAATGAAATAACCGGCCCCAGGCTGGCCCCCCAGTAACATGGGTCTAGAACCGCCTCTGTATTCATTATAGACCTGTTTGACCTTGGTGGAACATGGCGGAACGCTCAAACCCCTTCAACTTTTGTAAATGATGTGTTGATGTGTTTGTCAAATTAAATGTGAGAGAAACTAACGCATTCGGATTTTTTATGCATGCTCACATTTCACTTGAATGCATGTTTTGAAGATAGGCAATAATGTAGTTTTGTGCCAGCTATTGCATAATAATATAACATCTACATGACAGAATGCATTGTTCGAACTACATTAGCAGTAGAAAATCCATTTTCTGTGAAATTGCTTTGTTGATACTATACTACTAGCGATCTTGCTGTCAACCTAGCAATTATGGGCACTTGAAACATGTTCTATTAACCTTGCAATTATTATTCTTTTGAACCCTTTTCTATTCTAATATTTATGTACCGCCAGCAATATATTGCTGTCTCTCTTTCAACAAATGTACTTCTTGTACGTCGGTTTGGATAAATGTGTCTGTCAAATGGCCTAAATGTAAATGCAAATTCCAGTGCATTTTGATTCTTGTGAACAAATGAATATACTAATATACATATTGTGACATGGTGAACACCATCCAAGAACATTCATAGTTCAACCCGAGCCACGTGCACTAAACTGAAAGAGTGTTCTCCTTTAAAGGGAGAGAACAATATTGTGTGGCCGTGTATGCTGTAGTGTGGAACAACGTGATTTAAAAAACCTTTGTACCTTACACCGCTATTGTGAAGATAATGTTTTGATAATGTTGATTGGGCTAAGTCACGAACATCATCTGAATGGGCGTTCCTTAGGACAACAAGTTAACCTGACAGTCCAGTCCGTATAAAACTTGTTTATTGACTGTCTCTCTGAGGAACCCAGCCAAATCATGGTTGACTTGTGCAGTTTGGACACAAAGCACAACAAAAAAAAGCAGAATGAATCAACGTCAGCTGGATTGATCTTCATTCAACCCCATTAGATGAATGTATGACTCTTTCATCTGTGTGTTACATACATGATTAAACCCTTGGAGGTTAATAGAGGTGGCTGTCAAAGATTAAACGAGGTGCGGAAATCTCTCTCCCAGTTCCTATCGGTCTGCTGCCTCTCCTCTTTCCTCTTCTTTCTGTCTCCTCTGGCCTCCCGCTCTAAGGCCTTGGCGGGCTTAACTGCCTGTGGGTCCTTGGCAAAAAAGTGGGTGACCCGGGCTCTTTTCACTGGCCCATAGCCCAGGCCCTTGTGGTCCCTCTTGAGCACGGTGGACACCGGCTGCTTGGGCCCGCCCCCATCCGGACCCAGCCCTGTCCGCGGGTCCCAGCCGCAGCGGACCATCATCTTGTAGCTGGCGCTGCAGGCAGGGAGGCAGTATTGGGGAGTGGGGGGTTGCCGGCGCAGGCTGAACTGGTGCAGGGTGGAGGAGAGGTGGGACAAGGCGTGGCCACTGAAGTGGCTCCGACACACCTCACACCACTGGTGCTCCGGGACACTGGTGGGGGGGGAGACAACGGACATGTGACAGCTGACATAAGGGCTGGCCGTTATGGCCAAAACTTATCCTGATACATGTCAAACAATAAAGTAAAGCAGAACAGCCCGGTAAAAATTACATCACTGTAATGCAGCCTTTAAAACCAACAAAAGAACAACACATACGCTATATTACAATATCCAAAATGTAAGACGTCTGCAGTGCATATTGGTTGTATGTGTGCTGCTAACCTCCTGTCTGGTTGCTTGGCTTGCAGTGTGTTTGCTTCAAGGCCATCCAGCTCCTCCACAACCCCCTGGTGGCCTGCTGAGGAAAGGACAAATACATACAGAATCAGACAAATGCTTCTAAATCCTGTATTAGGCTACATGTAGTCAACTTTGCCTTATAATACAATCAGAAGCATAACAGTAACTCAAAGGTGACTCAGTGTCTTTTAGTGTATCGTGACAGTGCAGTACACACTGTGGTGTTTGGCTGGGGGTTATCCATGGGAGAAACTGGGCATACCTGCGTGTGCCAGTTCTCTGGCATCTCTGCCCTGCGTGTCGACCACGCCGACCCATGCTGCTCCACGGCCCAGCAGAAGCCTCACAGCTGCCCGCTGGCCGGACCAACTGGCACACATCATGGCCGTCCAGAAGAAGGTATCCTGTCACACCAGAGACGACGTATGACATTTACTTCATTACAATCGAGTGGATGTCTTGTTAAGCACACACAAAGGTGTTTAATATTGAGTTTGAGCACATTAACACCATTCCCCACCTGCTTATCAGCAAGATTCTTTAGCATGGAACCAGTTACATTCGCAACAATACAACATTACTACCTGAAAGTTGATGTCCACTCCTCGTGACAGCAGGTCTTTCACACCAGAGAGGTCTCCCTCTTGGGCGCACCGCAGCAGTTTCAGGCCGTGGAGCTCCGTGGCTCCAGAAAGGGTCGTCTGCCCAGCAGAGTGATGTCTATTTCCACCATGGGATCTTTCTGTGCGTCCGTGATAACCTTGTCTTGGTCTCCTGGCGTGGCTGTGTTCACCTCGACTGCTATTACTATGTCCTGCCGTTCGGTCCATACGACTTCGACCACTGCTTCCGCTGCCGAGTCCACGTTTATCTCCTCTAGTAGGCCTACGTGTATTATATTTTTGTGCGCTCTGCTTCACCCGGCCGCCGTCTGGACTTGTACCACCTCTCCCTACATCGGTTTCCTTAACGACACTTTCGTAAAAGGACCTCGCCTCAGCCCCACTGATCGCGTTTGGAAGGAGGGCAGATTTCTCACTTGTGTCTATCCAATAAATGTCCTGTTCTTTTGCAGGAGTAAAGCCCAAAGCAGCCATGTTGGCAATGTCCGAAAGACGGATCACTCCTCGGACATATTCTCGCAATCTCATCTGAAAATAATGTATCTCTTCATTCTGTCAGCAGACCGCGGTTGTAAGGTCATTGCTATACATACTGCGTTTGACTTTTTCCAGATAGAAGAATGTAATTAGTAACTGTGGCAAACATTGTGATAGCGCAGCCCAGCATTTGGTCAGTAACAGCTGGCGTAAAAAACAGGTTTTAAGCACAGTTTAACAGCAAGATTACACAGTTATTAAAAGCAAGACATCCTTTAAGTGAATTAGCAATAGCATTGTAAGGTTACTTAGCTACTATCCAATTATTCATGAATAGGAGACACAGCTCTAGTGTTATGGTTTACAAGAGAGAACTCATCTTCTTCTGCTCTGGTCAGGTTATTGTTGTCATACAATGAGTGCCACTGCCTCCCATGGTGAAAGTGAGAACTGCGCCGATGTTTTTTTAAGCATGCGCTGTCCAACTCGATATACCATAATGTTAGTCATCTTTTGCACTCTCATAATAAAAATGATCTAATGACCTCAACTCAAAATAATCTACAGCTTCACTTTGTACATACGGAAACATTCACGAAAATGTATCAAAAATAATTAAATGTGTTGCTCCTGTCTATAAGCAATCTTCTCTTTGGTCTTGGTGGTGGTCTTTGATCATCATTGAAATAAGGTAATCCATTTTTTCTCTATTGTCAATGTGAACAGCCTTTAATCTTAAATTAAACCTGCCTCTGGCCAGATTTAACATGAACCTCTGTCCTGGATTAGCTCGAATATTCCTTCAGTAATCCATCTCTGAGAAAGCCATTTCAATAAATCGTAGTTCCTATCCTATCCTAAAATGTGATTTAGACTATAACTAGGCTTAATCCGTATGCAGGAAACCGGCCCATAATGTCTCACAATCTGAGCCTGTCAGTGGCAAGAAAAAAGCAAATGCCCCAAAGTATTACAATACAGACATTTTGCAGCTACGTTCTGGAAAAACTCCTCAAAAAGTCATCTTTTACATTTTTGATTATAGCGCATCAGCATGCAGAAAATGTTGCCATCGGTTTCTGGTTATGTGTAATGAAACACTTTGAACAACAGTTGCACTTGTGGGCCTTGTCCCCCGTGTGTTAGCGCTGGTGCATCTTCAACTCCACCATGCGACTGTATGACCTCCCAAATTCTGAGCATGAGAACCTGGGCAGCGTGCACTGTGCATACACAGTGCGTTCGGTGTCTTGAAACTCTTTGTGCACAGGTACACACTCGCTGTTGTGGATCGCCATGTGAGGCTTAAAATGATTAGCTTTTACAAAAGTTTGAATCAAAGTTGTGACCTATCCATCATGTGTTTCAGCTCTTACCTCAGGAACTGTGAAGAAAGATCAGATGGATTCATTGTCATCAAGCAACCGGGAAGCACAACTCGATGTGTTCCTTGAGGCAAGTCTGTCGGAAAGTGGGTTGATTCCCCTTAAATTCTTTAAAAAGTTAGGAAGCGATGCACTGCACATGTCTGAGGTATGGATGTAGGGTTGACTAACATTCTTCCAGTGACTTCCAGTTATACTGCCCCTGTTGACGTGGAAGACCATTTCAGTACCCACAATGTTAACATAAATATAATAAATAAAATAATAAATATATAGGACATAAAAGATTATACAAATGTATACACACAGTATATTTTAGGTGTATATGTTGGGGATCTCCTCTACTGTGTATATTGTCGACACCATTTCATACCGAAGCTGTTAGTGAATGTTGCCAACATTGTTATAGCGCAATACATTATTTTTCTAAGCACAGCTAGAGCACAGCACCTCAAAAAAACAAAACCTTTATAGCAATTACTTTAAGCGAAAAATTGCAGTTACTAAAAGTTAACTATCGCTGACATTAGTCAGCCTTTTTGAAAGACTATTGAAGTCCATGGATGCCAATGCCAGTCATGGTGAACATGCACCCATGTTCCCATGTTATTGATAACATACCACCGATATGGTTACCATACTGCCACCAGCCTAGACCAACTACTTACTATTACAAAGTATAATTCTGGGTATCACACTTACAGAATACATTCGAACACTAGTCATTTTATATTAATAAAAACAAACCAGAATATTTCTTGTTCACTTAAAAAGGCCATTTATTTGTGTTTACTGTGAAATGGGACCTTTTATTTAAAGAGTATGGAAAGGGGGAGACATTTACAGAGTACATTTGTATCAGCTTTTGTTAGTGGCATTTATTCACATGCCTATTTTTGTCCCCCACCTGTGTAAAAGTTTGTCCACAATGGGAACAGACATACGGCCGCTCCCCTGTATGTGTTCTCATGTGCACTTTGAGCTTGTAGTGTGTAATGAAGCGCTTTGAACAACAGGTGCACTTGTGGGCCTTGTCCCCCGTGTGGTAGCGCTGATGCATCTTCAACTCCACCATGCGACCATATGATCTCCCGCATTCTGAGCATGAGAACCTGGGTGGCGCTGCCAAGTGGCGCGCACTGTGCATACGCAGTCCGCTCTGCGTCTTGAAACTCTTGCTGCACATGGTACACTTGTGGGACTTCTCGCAGGTATGGACCACCATGTGGAGTTTCAGAAAGTTTGGCCCCGTAAAGCCGTGGCCACAGATGGAGCAAAGGTGTGCCCGCTCCCCCGTGTGGACACTCATGTGCTTCTCCAGCTTGGCTTTGTTCAGGTACAGCTTACCACAGTGGGGGCAGTTCAAGACTGGCTCCTCATTGTGCTGCTCCATATGTGCCTTCAGCTCACTCAGGGTGGAGAAGGCGTAGTCACACCTGGTGCAGGAGAACGGGTTTGCATGTTTGAATTTCTTGTGTTTCAGGCGGTGCTTCTCGAAGTCTGACTTTCCGGTGAAGCATTCGATGCAACAGGGGCACTGGTAGGGTCTTTCATTCACATGACTCCGTAGGTGGATTTTAAAAGACGTTAACTTTAGGAATACGCCATTGCAGTGTGGACATTTAGACTCTCGTTTGACATGGCACTTCATGTGTTCCTTAAAATGTGTTGATTTCATAAAATACTTATTGCACGGCGTACAGTAACAATGCTCATCTCTGTGAACTTGTTCATGCTTCTTCAATGCATTTTCAAGTTTAAACTGCTTTCCGCAGGTGGCGCAGGTGTAGGACCTCTTATGGCTCTCCATGTGTGTCGTGAGCTCGTCCAGAGAACCAAACATCTCTTCACACTTGGGACATGTTCCCTGCATTTCCTTTTTATGCATCATTAAATGTCTGCGCAGGGTTGTCTGATAGGCAATGGCCTTGAGGCAATATGGACACTCATAACATTTCATTTTCTTTGACGCGTCATTGGTCTCAACATGCACGTCATACGAGACCATATCAGTGAAGGCTTTCCGCCATTTTGCATAGTCCAGGTGTGCCTGTTTGTCATTGTGTGAATGGGACTCTGAATGGCGTAAAAGGGCCTCCTCTCTGTAGAACATTCGATCACAACTAGGGCACGGATATTTACTTGAACTGTGGGTACTTTCGTGTTTTTCTAGCTCTTCCAAACTACTGAACAATTGTCCACATTTAGAGCAGATAAACTCACTATGCTGAGCTCTCAGGTGTCTCCTCAGGTGGTAGTCCTCGCTGAATAACTTGGAACAGATTTTGCAGCAGAACGGCTTCTCTTTAGTGTGAGTCCTCATGTGTCTGGCCAGCTTTGCAGGTCCAATGAAGCTCTTGTTGATGCAAATGGGGCACAAAAGGCCCCTCACCTTAGTCTTTGCTGGCTTCACTTCACCATGATATTTTTGTCCTCCACCAGAATGTTTGCTTCCATCCCCAACCAATGGTTCCATCTCATAATAGTCTTCCTTGTCATCATCATAAGTGGCCCGTGCATCAGACCCACCCTCATTGTCCCGGGTGTGATCACTTGCCACGCTAGTCATTGTTCCCACCCCATTGGAGCATTGTCTGTTTTTAGTGAGATTATCTTCTTCATTGAGTCCATCAGAGTGTGACTGCGTGTGACTTAAGAGCTCACTCTTCAAGGGGAACCTTTGATCACATTTGGGGCACGCAAAACTGTATACATGGTTTTTTTTGTGCATTTGGAGTTCTTTGAAACTTCCTACACTCTCTCCACATAGAGAGCAAATGAATGTGTCATTACCGTGCTGAACCCTCAGGTGTCTCTTCAGGTGGTAGCCCTGGCTGAACAACGCTCCACAGACTGGGCAGCAGAATGGCTTCTCTTTAGTGTGACTCCTCATGTGTCTGGCCAGCCCTGAGGGCTTTAGGAAGCTCCGTTCTGTACAGATGGGACATGAAAGGAGCTTGGTATGGCCTTTTCTGTGTGTTTGCAGTTCCTTATAACTTCCTACACTTTCTTTGCATATGGAGCAGGTATATGTAACACTACCATGCTTATCTCTCATGTGTCTATGCAGGTGGTCGTTCCGGCCAAATGACTTTGTGCAATCAGGGCAGCAGAATGGTTTGTCTTTCTTAAGATTGCCTTTGGTCGTTGTACTCGCAGTTGTGCTGCTATACCTTAATTCATCGCTGTCTACATCAATGTCATTTCCATCAATTTTAAAGTCTTCATCTTCTGGATCGTCATTATCAGAGTTAACACTACAGTCATTATCACACTTGGCTTCATCCTCTTCATAGTAATACTTCCCAATCCCATCACTGGAATAGTAAAAATTATCCTCAATATGTCCAGACAAATGTGGTGGGGTTGGAATGGAAGGATGTTTTCGTTTTTTCAGTCTATCACTTCTTCTTTGTCCATAGAACTGTTGACCCCAATAGGCGTTGTCATAGGCGTTGTCCTCTCCATCCAAAGTCTGAAGCACTGAAGGAGCTGAACTGTGATCTATCTGCTTGCCAATCAACTCTGTGTTAGCCACAGAAGTGCAATTTTTCATCAATTTAATGTCTTTGTGTTGGCTGAAATAAGTTGTGAGAGCACCTCTGGCAGTTTTGTATGTGGTGTTACCTGGTAAAAGTTTAGCATACACACGTTTTGCTTCCTTGCCTAAACAGTGCTGCAAGAGCACACACTTAGCAGAATCCAACAAGTTAGCTTTGCAAAGACTGTTGAGATAAAGTTCAAAAGACCTGAGCCATCTTTCCCACGGTATAGCCGGCTTACCGGGTAGAGGTAAAAAAGGTGCAGGTGGAGCCAATAATATCACTTGCGACTCTGGTACCTCCATTAATGGTGTATTGGTTTCGTTCTCTTTGTCCAATTCTATTGTCACTTCAGCCATTATTCTTTCAGGGAAGCTGTTTATAGAAGCTTGATCAGAGTCGTGTGAAATCAGGAAGGGATGATGGGTGAAGATATAGAGACCCTGGAGAGAAGGTACAAAAAGGTTTGTGACAGGGTTAGATCTGTACATCAACCTACAAGGCTAAATGTGCAGCATGTGACTTCCAATTCTCAAAGCAAACATTAAAAAGGTGCTGTAGGATTTAAAAGGTGCAATAATTTGCACTTATTTGCGACAACATGTAAGGTAGAAACCAGAGCCATAGAAAAAAAACAGACAGGAAGAATCTTCCAGTCATAAATACACCTGAGGACTCAGAGGAGGGGTTGCAGGAACTCCAATACACTATAATTATGGCAACTCCACCGAACACAAGTGTTCAACCACTCCATTCACACTGTGAATACACAGCTAATCACCCTGAAAGAGGTGGTGAAAAAGGCCAGAACAGGATCTGCCACCGGCCGAAGTGGTATAATAATCCGACAAGGTATACAAGAAATGCCTGATGCTCCTCCAGAGGCTTTAGAAGCTGTTAACGAGGGTCTGAAAAAAGGGCACCATCCTACCATGCTGGAAAAAGACAGAGTCCATGTCTCAAAGTTTCAAAATGTCTTAAATCGATATAGCATTCCAATAGTTGTTGAGAAGTATCGCACTAGCTCTACAACAATAAGAAGCCAGTAAAAAATCTGATGTGGATGTAATGCAGATAGACTGTACAACGGAAACTGACAAGTTAAATGGATGTGTGTACATTGGTGGAAAGCCATCGCAGACCTTTTATTGCGAATATACAAAATCAGTACAGCAGTATATGCTATGACATTTTTTGGGTATTTCTTCTTCTCACCCTGTACACCCACAGTGCAGTGTCACAGCAGCGCTATACTGCCCCAGGAGGAAAACAAGGGAAACTTTTTTTTGCCCACTGCATAAACTTTTTTTTGCCCACTGCATAAAAACGACTATTCAAATATTCAGAAATCATGACCCATCCCGACATCAATTGCAGTGCTCATTAATTTTAAGCCATCCAAACAATTAATATATTTGATTAAGTCTATGAGTGTAAAACTTCACAAAAGGGATGCTTAGTTGAGAATAAAAGTGTCTGAAATTGATGTTTTATGAAAACTTTCACTAGTTTTTGTTATACTTTGTTTATTCATTTCAGTGGGAATTACTACCTCAAAATGCCTGAATGCCCAAAATGAAAACCCTTTAAAATCTCATGTGACCTCTCTAAATTCAGTTTCAGAAAGGAAACTGTCAATAGTCACAGACTAATTTCACTTCAGACTACCTTAGTGTCACACAGACAGTATCAGCATATCGCATCCGAGATAACTTCCCTCTGAATTCAGATGATAATTAAAAGTAATCTGTCAGTAATCAGACTAATTTCACTTCAGAATAATAGCAGACTACCCCACAATGTCACCTAGACAATGTGAGATTTTAAGGACTTATTTTGAAATGTATCAGATCAGAATGTCCTGATACTGACACTCTGGGGTAATCTGCCATTATTCCCAAGTGAAATTAGTCTATGACAATCCTTTTAATTCTCATCTGAATTTAGAGGGAAGTTAGCTTATATATGATAGTTTAAAGGGCTTTTACTTTAAAATGATAAGAGGGAAGTTAGCACATATGAGATTTTAAAGGGTTTTTATTTTGAAATTATACATCAGGATATCCTGGTACCCTCTGACGGATTGACAGCAGATTTGGGTCTGCTATTAATCCCAAATAAAGTGACTTGTGGAAAGTTTCTGAATTTGAGTTGGTGTACTGTCATTTTTAAGTCAGATTGGCCTTTGGAAATGTATTCATTAAGTTTGACTAAATATGAACACTATTGGAATTAAAATTTTCTCTGAAATAGGCTATAGTTTGTAGGCGGTAGTCGTTTCGTTTTTTCAATTATTCATTTCATATTTATTCATTACGTATAATTTGTTTATGCATTTTTATACACTTATTTGAGACTCACTGATTGACTTAGATGAATGTGAAATTGCCTCTTCCATTCACAGGAACGGTGCTTTTATTTTGAAGTAAAATCTCGCACGCTCTTACCGTAATGCATAGAATATACAACGTGGGGGCTGGCTTGACCGTGTTTTTCGAAGTGGAGGCTGGCTTGGCCGCAGTCAACAGCCTGCGCACCCCCCTATGGCAGTAAAATTGGTCTATTGTTCTAAAATTGGCACACACAAAACATGAGTCATAATTTTTCCAGTTTACATTTCAATGACTTATAACGCCTTTAAGGGTTATTATTAGAGTGTCATTTGTTAGAAATGCCCTAGCAACCTGTCACTTCTCAATGTCTAAAAAACGTAGCGGGAGCAGAGGGAGGGGACGTTTTTGTAGTTTAGTTTCAACATCTTCTCTTCCGCTCTCTCGAATCATACCTACAGTAGCTTTTAATAGTACAACCTCTCTCTCGGCCAACTCATGTCATACTGTGACTTGATGTTGACAGTCTTCCCCATGCTTCGACAACACTACATGAACGGTCGAAATAAAGTTAACGGTAGCCTCAGAGCTGGTTATGCATTCGGTTCATAAACACGCGATTGCATAAAGTGAGACTACATTATTCATTTAAAGAATCCAAACTAATACCGTTGCCATACATTTGAGCCAAAGTTGCGACCGATTCATCATGGGTTTCAGCTCTTACCTCGATAAACGTGAAGAAAGAGATCAGATTGATCCATTGTAGTGAAGCAGATGGGATGCACAACTTAACGCGTTTTGTGAGACAAAGCCTGCATGAAAGTGGGTAGATTACCCTTCACTTCGTTAACACGAATCAGGTCTGACGATGGCGTGTGTTTAGGAAGCTATGTGTGTTTAGGAAGCTATGTATTACACAGGTCTGCGGTATGGATGGTGGGTTCACAAACATGCTTGCAGTGACTGTACTTATACTGCCCCTGCTGACGTGGAAGACCATTGCTGACCATACATTTTTCGAAATTATGGACATTATACAATATTACTATTCAGTTAACTATTAGAGTCAAGGTGTTGAGCCACCATTGAAGACAATCACCAAATGGTCCCCATATATGAAATTACAAATGAAACAATGCAAAAACATTGAGATGTTTTATATCAAATTATGTAATACTGTGAGTAAAATTCATACAAAATATCATGGTTGGTATTTGTTTCAGTAAGTTAGTTAGTTAGAATTTAATTACATTCATGAAAATAAAAAATAAAACACATTCCTGTTAGTTTTGCAAGAAATCGATAATTGTATTGTCTTCCTTCGGGGGGCGGGGGTATAAATGCTATATAAAAGATGATATAAATGCAAAACTTAACAGTACATTTTAGTTGGGCATGCCTTGTTCTGTGTATGTTGTTGTCGACACTCTTTCTGAGAGAAGCATATTGTGAAAGCACAAGACTGTATTGTGCTAAACATAACTAGAGTACAGCATTTGGAAAAAAAAGATAAACATTTTAAACACAGAATAACCTTTTTGAAATACAATTTAGGACCATGGGTGCTAATGTTCGGCGGTATATTAATAATACAAACATGGGCGCAATCCCCAAGTTTTTGTTAATGATAATTTAAGAACATTACTTGTTAATTCTGAATATTGCTGCCAGCCTAGACCAAATAATTACTAATACAAAGCATAATTATGGGCATCACACTTACATAATACATTTTTACACTATCAAATAATGTAAACAATATTTCTTGTCAGCAGAAAACGCTGTGGTTAAAGGCACTGTATGCAATATATATTTGTTCAAATAGGTGTTAAAGATATATTCCATATATTCCAATTCAGTAAGGTGGGTCTCCCAGTTCCTCCACTCAGTAAAAAGAATGTTTTTTTTCTGGTATCCCATTTTATCCAACCAGGAGAGAGAACTCCACAAATAGGTGTCCTCTCTGCACTTTCATGGGCAGAAAACTAGATTATAGTGTTGACTGCAACGGTAAAAAAGGTGAAGCTACCGAATACACAAGCAAACATGGGGGGGAAAGGTCTAAAGAAAAGTAAGCGGCCATCCTTTGTTGTGCCATGGTGGGAAGGGATTACTGCCAAAACAGACAGGATCTTAACAAAAGGGACATCACCACTTACAGCACATTTAACTTTACTTTTACTTGAACATTATGGAAATACATGTTTTGCCACAGTACATTTGTACAATCGTTTGTTAGTGCCATTTTTTCACATGCCTATTTTTGTCTAATTTCTCTCCACAATGGGAACAGGCATACAGCCTTTGCCCCGTATGCGTTCTCATGTGCACTTTGAGCTTGTAATGTGTAAAGAAACATTTTGTACAGAAGATGCACCTTCTCTCCCGTGTGGTTGCACTGGTGCATCTTCAACTCCACCATGCGACCGCAGCGATGCCAAATGTCGCGCACTGTGCATATGCAGTCCGCTCCGCGTCTTGAAACTTTTGCTGCACTCTTGCCGGTGCGAGCCAACATGTGGATTTTCAGAAACATTGGCCCCGTAAAGCCGTGGCCGCAGATGGAACAAAGGTACGCCCGCTCCACTGTGTGGAGGCTCACGTGCCTCTCCAGCTTGGCCTTGTTCATATACAGCTTACCACAGTGGGGGCAGTTCAGCTCACTCAGAGTGGAGAAGGCGTAGTCACACCTGGTGCAGAAGAACGGGTTTACATGTTTGCATGGCACTTCATGTGTTCCTTAAAATGTGTTGATTTCACAAAATACTTAAACATGGCAAATTTCTGTGAGCTTGTTCATGCTTCTTCAATGCATTTTCAAGTTTAAACTGCTTTCCGCAGGTGGCACAGGTGTAGGACTTCTTGTGGCTCCCCATGTGTGTCGTGAGCTCGTCCAGAGAACCAAAACATCTCTTCACACTTAAAACACATTCCCTTAATTTCCTTTTCATGCATCACTAAATGTCTATGCAGGGTTTTCGGATCGGCAATGGCCTTGAGGCAATACGTACACTCACAATATTTCATTGGTCCCAATGTGCACGTCATACGATATCATCGAAGGCTTGCCGCCACTTTGCGTAGTCCAGGTGGGCCTGATTGTCATTGTGTAAAAGGGCCTCCTCGTTATAGAACATTCAACCACAACTAGGGCACAGATAGAACTGTTGACCCCAATGGACGTTGTCCTCTTCATCCAATGTCTGAAGCACTGAAGGAGCTGAACAATTATCTATCTGCTTGCCAATCAACTCTGTGTTAGCCACAGAAGTGCAATTTTTCATCAATTTAATGTCTTTGTGTTGGCTGAAATAAGTTGTGAGAGCAGCTTGAGGAGTTATGTATGTGGGGTTACCTTGTTAAAGTTTAGCATACACACATTTTCCTTTCTTGCCTCGACAGTGCTGCAAGAGCACACACAATGGAGTCAAACAAGTTAGCTTGGTCAAAACTGTTAACATAAAGTTCAAAAAACCCGAGCCATTTTTCCCACAGCTGCAGGTGGAGCCAATAATATCACTTGCAGCTCTGGTATCTCTGTTAATGGTGCATTGGTTTCATTTTCTTCTTCCAATTCTATTTTCACTTCATCCATTATTCTTTGAGGGAAGCTGTTTATGGGAGCTTGATCAGAGCCGTGCAAAATCAGGAAGGGGTGATGGGTGACGATACAGAGACCCTGGAGAGAAGGGAAGAAAAGTCTGTGACAGGATTAGATCTGTGTACATCAACGTACAAGGTTAAACCTGCAGCATGTGACTTTCAATTCTCAAAGCATCCTGCATCCAAAAGTAAAAAGGTGCTGTAGGTAAGATTTAAAAGGTGCAATCATTTGCACTGATTTTTGGCAAGATTTAAGGTACAACCCAGACACGGGGGAGTAGAAAAAAATCTTGAAAACATAAATGGATAACCTACTGTATAGAGTTCACTACCAGCCCAAAATACACAGGGCAGTGTCAAGTGAAGGGAGAGGCTACAGTTACTCCTCACTGGATAGCTCTATCTAGCATTTTCCTTGCCAATGTTTGGTCTCTGGAAAACCCACAAAAGCATTTGGACTGCATCACCATGATGGTCACGGAAGTAGGTCTCAACGGCGGCGTTCCCGATAGCGCCCCTCCAGGAGGCGAGGGCCCTTCAATGCATTTTGTCGTCTCTGTACTTGTACTCCTTGCAATAACAATACTCAGCACACACAAATAGGCTACTGCAAACACCCCCAAGATTCAGGACTAGGCCTTATATGCCAATCAATGACATTATTTGAACTAATAATACATTTGCCTCATTAAGACCATGTTTTCTAGTTTGTACACAATGTTGCATACAAGAGTCATTCATAACCCAGCTAGCATACCAAGTGTCAGAGTTTGTTTGACTAGTTTAGCTTTTTCTTTAGAGTTTGCTCATAGTAACATACATTAATATTAAAAATGAAAGCAAGTTAGATAATTACATCAGAATTAAAATCCATTTATGGTCTTATCAATGATAGGTTACAGATTTTAAGGCCACCAAACAAAGGCACTTGAGTTCAGAGCACCTGCCAGCATACCCCTGCTCTCCGGGTGGGCATGGGCGGTTCTAGGGTGACAATTAAACAATTATACAATTATTGATTTCTTGCAAAGCCAGCAGAAATGTGTTGTTTAGTTTTCTTTATTGTAACTTAATTAAAAATTATAACTCACTAAGCTGCCAGCTGCCACCCGGTGACCTGAGGGAGTACCCCAGTACCAGAGTACCAGAACCCCAGCCAAGCTGCCACAGTACAGTGCGGCTAAGCCATTGGAGCCATAGCTCGCCCAAGTATGGCTGGCAGTGAGTGGCCGGCGGCGCAAATCCTTCTCAACCTGCCCCAAGGGGGCGGGGCAGCTTTGAGGGCCTCACCACGAGCCTCACCAGAGACGCTTTGGTCAGCACCTGTCCAAAGAAGAGAGCAGGAATGAGCTGACCAACTGCTATCATCAGGATGGGGAGCCTCTGGGCGCCCTTGGTGCAGATGTGTGGCTCCACATCCACATCTTTGATGAACACACCGAGGAACTTGAAGCCGGAGACTTTCACCAGTTCAGCTCCCCCACCGCTTCCTGAGGTCCACGATAATCCGTTTAATATCAAATCCATGGCCAAGTAAATTTGGCCACAACAGGCGAGTGTGGGTGCTGGAGCGTCGAAACAGACAGTATCGGCGCCTATGCCACGTAGTCTCTCTCTCTCGTCATAATTAAACTTTTAATTAGCTCCCAAACATTACGCAAAAAATATAGCCTATGTAGTAGTACGATATGCTGCGGTGGTTAAATGCAGGCAATCTTTTTGCGGTGCAACCTACTGGGCCCAGGAGCCTATCAGTGTACAGGGCGAGGGAATAAAAGGAGGCTGTGCTCCTCCCGCGCTCTCTCACTTCCTGGCTCGAAGGCCCTTCCACTTCCTGACCTCCCATTCCCTCCTCTGCTCTTCATGCGGGTAGGTACGCGGCTGCACTGTCTGCAGTTTGTTGGTTGGCCCTCATTAGCCTCCATATTAAATGGTTAAATTCTGTGTTTAGTGGTCCATCGTGGTTCGTCATAGGCACTAAAAGACCAGCGGAACCTGAACGCCTCACCGGCGCACCACAGATGCTCCGGCTAGCACGGGGCCTCCTCGTCTTTCCCTCACCGGGAGGACGTTTTCTGATCCGGACTGGTGGTTAAACCCTGGACGTTAAGTTACGGTATCGCTGCTGCTTCGCCTACCCTGGATGTGCGGTGTTTCTTTTCGCTGCTCTGTCGCCCTGCTACATAGACTATAGCTAGGTGCACGCCGCGTCAGCTTCGCTCGCCGCTGCTTCTGCTGCTACTGCCAGGGCTGCGGCTGTCTATTGACTGTTCTGCAAGCTACGACCCGGTCCCGGGTGTTCCGTTACTGCCCGTTTCTCAGCGGTGAGCTTAGCGGCAGTTGCCCAGTTGGGATAGTGTGTGTGCGTTGGTACTCGGGAGGACCGAGAGGGTTGTATGAGAACAGAACGTTTATTCGTTCTTTTGAGTGTTTGGTATTGTGTTTAATTAATTGGGTGGTCATTAATTATTAGTTTTCATTTCAATGAAATGATTGTTTATTTGTTGTAGTAACTCTGTCCAGAGACCCTTTTCCTTGTTTATATTGTTTTTGTTAATTTGCTAAGTTGTTAGTAATGAAATGGGTTAATGTTTTTGTTGGATTGTAATTCCTATTGAGTTTCAGTCTTGGACTGTTAATACTTTTTGCTTTGGTGTGTGATATCCGCATTGCATTCTTTTATATAGGTTTGTATCAATCGATTACTTTTGTTTCCCCTCAGCCACTGAAGCAGGGTGTCAATCATTTAGCTTCTCTTTTAGTCATTCTGACCTATTTTGTGACCAACTTAATAAACTGTGCAATAGTTGTCACATTTTGAACCACGTCTCCTGCCCTTCCTTGTATTACTTACCTGCGTGCCTTCCCATTGATCATTTATATTTCTCTACGATTCCCTGGGTGAAACTCCCAGGGTGGCGTTGTCGGTTT
>OMOU01092091.1:0-11059 GCA_900312585.1 Malacocephalus occidentalis
GTGAGGTTTATAGCTGGTGAGGCACTGATGTAATCAGAATCAGATTTACAAATATATGCGCTCAGCGCAGATTATTTGCCATTTGATTGGCAGCAGTTTATGGGTTATGTTTCATTTCTGCATTCTTTACACATACAAACTGTCGCCCACAAAATGCACAAAATGCACGAGTGCACGGGTGCACGAGACGGAAAAATAAAGTCGCTGCGGCACTTGACTCGCTTACGCCACCGTATGTCTGGGATCATGAGCCCCCTGTCGTGAGGCACGAGAACTGTTTGCCTCACCTCGGACTTTTTTCTCTGCCGTTTTGAATGCTCAGCAACACACCAGACAAGAACGCGCTCTGACCGCACGGCAGACAGAGCAGTTAACGAGGGATTGCGAAAATTCAGCGATTTTGAAGAAAAAATAATCAAAATTGGTGAAGCTAAATGAAAAATAAAAACTAACAATTAAAATTATTTTATCATTATATATTTAATTTCTTTGCATGATCGCAGGTGAGGTACTGCCTCACCTGCCTCCGCTGACCGCACGTCACTGCTATGGTTGGCAGACCGACAGCCATCTCTGTGATGTCCTTCGCATCTCAACCACTAAATTACTCCTGAGCTGCCAGCCATCCTTCAGTCCAAAGCTCAGCATCACTGCTCCCACTGAGTGCAACGCTGTTCCCACTATGTGAGTGACACAGTATGCATTCATTAATAAGCCTAATCACTTAATACATTCAGTCAATTAATGTTGAGAACATTTTCTTAAAAAGCAAATAACTTATTTGCACAACAAGCTTGAAATATACCCAAACTCCTTTCCCCTCAGCCACGACAGTCCCACAATGTCCAGAGCCTTCAGCATCTCAGGGCGAATCTCATCCACAGCTGGCGCCTTGCCACTGAAGAGCTGTTTGGCTATTTGGCGACCTCTTCCAAGGATATGGGTGAGGCTCCCCCCCGAGGCTTCGGACTCTGCCTCTTCCCCAGAGGGCGTGTTGGTCGGGTTCAGGAGTTTCTCAAAGTGTTCCTTCCACCGCCTGACAACATCCTCAGTCTGGGTCAGCAGTTCTCCTCCCTGACTGAGTACAGCCTGAGCTAAGCCCTGCTTTCCCTTCCTGAGTCGCCGAACGGTTTGCCAGAACTTGTTTGAGGCCAACCGAAAATCCTTCTCCATAGCCTCCCCGAATTCCTCCCACACCCGGGTTTTTGCTTCGGCGACCGCTGAGGCTGCAGCCCTCCTGGCCACCCGTCTGCTGTTTCGGGAGACCCCTGGGCCAACCAAGCCCGAAAGGCCTCCTTTTTCAGCCTGACGGCTTCCTTCACTGCTGTTGTCCACCAGCGGGTTCTTAGGTTGCCACCACGACAGGCACCGACAGCCTTCTGACCAGCTCCTAGCCGCCGCCTCTGCAATGGAGTCTCTGAACATCGCCCACTCGGATTCTATGTCCCCACCTTATGTTCGAACATGGTGTTTGTTATTGCTAGTCCATGACTAGCACAGAAGTCCAACAACAAAGCACCACTCTGGTTCAGATCGGGCAGGCCGTTCCTCCCAATCACCCCCCTCCAGTTTTCTCCATCGCTGCCCACGTGTGCGTTGAAGTCCCCCAGTAGAACTATGGAGTCCCCGGATGGCACTCTTTCCAGGATGCCCTTCAACGACTCCAAGAAGGCTGGATACTCTGAACTGCTGTTTGGTGCATAAACACACACAGCAGTCAGACCCTCTCGTTCACTGGGGAAAACTCCAACACAGCGGCGCTCAGCCGGGGATTTGTGAGTATCCCCACACCCGCCTGGCGCCTCACACCCTGAGCAACTCCGGAAAAGTAGAGAGTCCAGCCCCTCTCCAGGAGTTTGGTTCCAGAACCGGCGCTGTGCGTTGAGGTAAGCCCGACCATATCTAGTTGGTACCACTCCACCTCCCGCACCAGCTCAGGTTCCTTTCCCGCCAGCGAGGTGACGTTCCACATCCCTAGAACCAGTCGGCGATGCCAGGGATTCGCGCGCCCAGGACCCCACCTTTGCCTACTGCCCGGTTTACATCGCATCCCGACCCCAATGACTCTCCTTGCAGGTGGTGGGCCAGCGGCTCCTCGTAGCCTCTTTGGGCTTGGCCCGGCCGGACCCCATGGGTCCAGGCCCGGCCACCAGATGCTCGCCAATGAGCTCCCCTCCCAGGTCTGGCTCCAGGAGGGGGCCCCGGTTTCCCTTATCCCGGCAAATTTACATCGTTCGTGGGAAGCCTTTTCATTTTGGGGTCTTTGAATCGCTCTTAGTCTGGCCCCTCCCCTGGGACCACTTTGCCTTGGGCTCCCCTGAGACCACTTTGCCTTGAGACCCTACCAGGGGCTGTTGCCCCGGACAACACAGCTCCCAGGTTCACTGGGGCACCCAAAACCCCCCACCACGATAAGGTGGCGATTCTTCGGGGAAGCTGTATGTATGTGTATGTGACAAGATAAAGTTCTTTAAATGTTTAAATCATGTGTTCTCACATTCGTGTTCGATGTCTTTATTGTCAGTTTGTTTATTTTTGGCTTGCATTCTTTTCCTTTTATGGCCTAAAATGTTGTTTGCCTAAAAGTTTGTATGTACAGCAAAAGCTAAAATTAACTACTGATGCACAATACAAATATGAATGTAGTTGAACTACCAGCAAGTCACACCTAGATGTCGTTGCACTAGTTCAACTGCATGTAGTTCACACCCCCACAACACTTTTGAGGAGGTTGTATGACAGTAACTGTACTCTCTACTTGTTCTCGTTGGTAAAGTTAATCAGTCATCTTCAGTCATCTAAAGTGAATCAAGTGAGTCAGCTTCTGCAAACCAACATGGCTGGCAAAGACATTTTTGTGGTACTTTTGCTTGGATATTTTTACGTATCAAGTGGGAACAGTAAGTACATGCATGGAGTTGTTATTTATCTGTAAAAATTGTTACTTTTACTGAAGCACATCATTGTCCTCATTCATGGTTGGTCCACCTGCATCATCCACCTGCATTATGACAAAGATATTAATTAAAATCGGAATAATTTCTGATTGATCAGAAGTTTTTTTTAAGCTGCGACCAGCAGCTTGTACAAGTCCCTGTCGGTCTGTTCTCTCTGTCTATCGGTCTCACATCTGAAAGGTGCAAGAACAATTTGTGCCACTACGTATAAATAGTGGACGCTGTTGTATTTCATGTATGTTGCAATTTCACACAAACCTACAATAGCGATTGTGGTTGTTAAAACAACAGGATACAGGAACATAAAAAACGAATTTGAATATCGTGAGTCACAATAGCATTCTCAAAACAATCAAACTGAATGTTGAAGTAAAAATGTTGATCTGAATTAATAGTTAACCTTCAGATCTAACAACAATGGACGGGGATCCACTCAGATCAAAACATAAGGGAATACTAGCAAACAGTTAAACACAATGCTCCTCACTGCTCCTTTGGAAGTTGAGGCTTGACAATCAGCCGGAGCCTCCTTTCCAGCACCCTGGAATAAACTTTCCCAGGGAGGCTGAGCAGTGTGATCCTCCGATAGTTGGCGCACGCCCCCCGGCCCCCCTTTTTGAAAACGGGGACCACCACCCTGGTCTGCCATGCCACAGGTACTATCTCACATGTGACATTGATCTCAATGTCATCTCAGGGGGAATGTCATCCACACCTGGCACCTTGCCCCCCGAAGAGCTGTTTGACCACTTTCTCTGCCAAGGAAAGAGTCTGAAGCCTGGCTTTTCTCGAGGCTTCAGACATTTCCTCTTCCTCAGAGGGCGTGTTGGTTGGGTTCAGGAGCTCCTCAATGTGTCCTTTCCACTGATCCTCTGATCCTTTAAATCATGTGTTCTCATATTTCTGTTCAATGTTTATTTTTGGCTTGCATTCTTTTCTTTTTATGGCCTAAAATGTTGTTTGCCAAAACGTTTGTAGTTTCAGTAGTTAAGTACACAAAAACAGCAAAAACTAAAATGAACTACTGATGTAGTTCACTCCGCCACAACACTGTTGAGGAGGTTGTATGACAGTAACTGTACTCTCCACTTGTTCTTTTTGGTAAAGTTAATCAGTCATCTTCAGTCACCTAAAGTGAATCAGATCAGCTTCTGAAAACTGACATGGCTGACAAAGACATTTTTGTGTTTAAATCATGTGTTCAATGTGTTCTTTCCACTGATCATCTGATCCTCAGTCTGGGTCAACAGTTCTCCTATGTTTAATGTATTTAAGTAGACTTCTTCTCGAGACATGGTTTCCCATTTCTGCTGGTCTTTTCCACTGTAAATATTGTAAATATTCAGATTCTGATCCCTCCAATTCTGTCATCTGTTATCTGTAGTATTCTTTTGAACTTTCGGCTGAGTATCGCCACTTCATTTCACTGGATATCTTGTATGTGACAAATAATGTTCTTCTTGTGTCATCTTGAGTCATATCCCAAAAGCTACAGAACTGCATTCTAGTGCTATTGTTACACCCTGCTGAGATAAATGCAACATTAAGACGCTGCAATTATCACAACTACAGGTTCAACCATCGGCCCGTCTTCCACACTCACCGGCCCATCTTCCACACCCACCGGTCCGTCTTCTACAACCACCGGCCCGTCTTCCACAACCACCGGCATGACATTGACAACCACCAGCACCATGCCGACAACCCCTGGCACAACGCCGACACCTGGCGCCTTGCCAAGAGCTGTTTGATGACGTTCTCTGCCAAGGATATGGGTGGGACTTCCCCCGAGGCTTCAGGAGATCCTCAACGTGTTCTTTCCACTGCCCGACAATATCCTCAGTCTGGGTCAGCAGTTCTCCTCCCCAACTGAGCACTAAGCTAAGCTAAGCCCTGCTTTCCCTTCCTGAGTCGAACGGTTTTCCAGAACTTCCTTGAGGCCAACCGAAAGTCCTTCCCCATGGCCTCCCCGAACTCCTCCCACACTCAGGTATTTGCTTTGGCGACCGCTGAGGCTGCAGCCCTCCTGGCCTTCCGGTACCCGTCTGCTGTTTCGGGAGACCCCTGGGTCAACCAAGCCCGAAAGGCTTCCTTCTTCAGCCTAACGGCTTCCTTCACCGCTGGTGTCCACCAACGGGTTCACCAACGGGGGCACGGTGGCACAGTCGTAGTGCTGTCGCCTCACAGCTAGAAGGTCCTGGAATCGGTTCCCGCCTGGGACATGGTTGGTTCTCCCCATGTCTTCAGTGCTGGGATTTCGTGAACAGCCCTTTCTGTGTGGGGTTTCCATGTTCTCCCCGTGCTCCCTGGGGTTCCTCCATATATATACACTCTATATATAACCCCTCTAAAAACATGGAAGAAGACCGTCGCCTGACCAGCGGCGGTTGGAAGGAGGTGGTCCCCGGGCGCTGCACTAGCTGCCCACCGCTCCTGGCCTGACCGCGGAGGAAGATGGCCATGGATGGGTTAAAAGCGGAGGACCAATTTCATGGCGACGCCTATGGGGGCGTGTGTGTGTGTGTGTGGGGTGGGTTGGGAGGGCCGCCGTGCACGGGTGTACAGGCATGGTGTTAACTGCGACAATAAAGACGGGGGGTTGTCTGTCCGGTAATTATTAATTATGATATATATATATAGTATACAATATATTCAATATAAATGCAATACAAACAATATATACAATATAAATGTCATGTAACCTTGTGTCATGTAAGGCATTTTAGCCAAATGATTTGTTTTGTCAACAGAAAGGTAAACTGTATTCATGGAACGATGCAGCCATCTTATTCCGTGTGCTTGAGTGCAGAATGAATCTGCCCTTTATGTCTGCCCTGTATAACGTAGACGGAAGCCAATTGGCTTGCTGATTAACTGTTCCAGTTAACTCCACCTCAAAAGGGGCCTGATGGCACACCAAACACACACACACACACAAATTAATTCCTGGCCAAGACACAGCAAAGGGCAAGGTGTCCCATGTCCAGCATGTTGGATGGAAGACCCCACAGCTTTGACCTGGCAAGATTGGGAGAAAAAACATACCACAGAAAGGTCTGTGGTCATTTGGGACCGGCTTAGGGCCAGGAGCCCCCATGATGTTGGCAAAAAAAGGCCTCAGAGTTAATGTCACCCTCATGAAATTCAATTGGTTTGGACTGAATGGGTTAGAGGCTATTGTGTGACAATAAAATCAGACCAGGAGTGAAAACTCCAGGAAGCCGTAGCTCTCACGATGGCAGAGAGACATTTAGAGAACAACGTAACCAACATGCTTATACATAGACGTGAACAGAAATACAATGAGCATGAGTGAGATGGTTATTTTTCCTGCAGTCTCTTCTCAGAGACACTGTATTTTTACCCTGGGGAGGAAGCGATGGAGATTGCACTTAAAAAAGGTCAGCAAGGAACAAGCGTTGACAGGAATGACTATCTAAACAGACATTCAGTGAATCCGATTCTTCTGATTCTCCTTCCAGCAAAGAACACTGAAGGATTGTAATCAGCATGTGGCATGAAAATTGCTTCCAGTACCAGTTTTTTCTTTAATCAAGAGTATATCCATAGAAAATAACCTGTGCCCTGCAGTGTACATGGTACATAGTATTTTGTAAAAGGAATGAACATGGTTTTGTGTGCACGCCTGTGGGGGTGGTGCTGAGAAATCTGTGGTGTCTATGTAGGGAACACACATTCTGATACACACTTTAGAGATGTGCTTGTATATTCACCGATGTCAACAATTGTCACTCAAGGCGGCCAGAAATGAAGCATGCATCAGTGGTACTGAGTGGAACAGACTGACGATTGCATCTTTTACTCATGGCAACAGATCTACAGTATATTGTGTATCTTCTATGACTTCTAACTGTTCAACCTTCTCTTGACAGTAACTCCAAAAGATGCCACAAACCCTGCCCATCACCTTGGGAATACCGACATGCATACTGGTATGCATCACACGCATACCAGTATTATCTGTGTGTAAATTTCTGTTTTATTCATAGCTACCCATGCTGTCATCAATGCTTTTTCTGTCACGTTGCCTCCCAGTGACAGAAAAGTTTGCCTCTGGGTTCTAACAATAGCTTGAGAAGCAGAAAACAACGATGGACGGTGAATTGGCTCAGCTGTGTTGTGCTTTCCATTTCCGGCGTGGTGCAAAAGCGAGCCAAAGTAGAGATGAAGGAGTCCAGATAAGGAGGCCGGGGATAAAGAGACTTGTTAAAAGATGGATGGGAACGGGCTAAAGAGGTCCGCCTTGGTACAGGGGGTCGACTTGAGGTGGAGCATGGCTGTGGTCACTCAGTATGGAGGGAATCCAGTAATTGGCGCTTTGAAGTCAATTCTCAAGTGGCCTGTTTACCTCTGTCCTGACCTCTACCCCCTTCACCGTTCCCCAACTTTGCAGGCTTGTGGACTGCATAATGACACCTTTCAGTATAGAGCTTGCCTCATTTCACAGCCCCAACAAGCCAAGACAGTTTGTCAATATAAATCCCCCCCACCTCAGCCTCTCTTCGACCGGCCTTTCTCCTTCTCCTCAGCTGCCTACAGACTCCTGCCGTTGCCGGGGTAGAGAGGAGAAGCGCTGAGGAGCAGGGAGAGATCACACTCAGAAATACATCTAAATTAGCATGTTGCACGCACACAAATACACACACACACACACACACACAGATGCACACACTCACACACACACACCCAGTAGCAGTAGTTTGTATGTGTCCTATTTTTTGGTGAAATTACAGAGTAGTATCTAGAACCCAATTTAGAATTTCCATGTATTTCTCAATGTAGCCTGGAAGGAGGCGAACCTTATTTAGACCTGTTTTCTAGCTTGTATGAAAAGACAATGAAAAGTCAAGTTCATTCCAATCTTGATCGATCCATCTTTTTATTGTCATTACCATCTGAGACTGTTATGGTAGTGGAGGCTGATGCTGACCTTAGAGCCCTTAGTGTCTATCAGAAACCCAACCAGCAGAACCTCCTGACAGACTACAACACTACACCACCGAGTATGTGGAGAAGCCCAGGATACTGCAACCGGAGGCAGCTGTGAGGCTGTACATTCAGTACATCCTGTCGAAACCCTCAGCAACACTGCGAGTGTTGGCCACCAGCAAGGTATGGGCCCAGCAGGCATGACCTTTCCCACCACCTGTTCAGTGGTCAGAAGGGAAAGCAGACACTTACTTACAGTCACCGCAGGCAGAGACAAGATCTCTCATGAAAAGAAGGAGAGGGGAACTGATTTCAATATTTTGCTGACTGTTTTTGTGGCTTGGGGCATGGTGTTAATATACAGAGAAGGGAAAGCACCAGAACAATGTTAACCACCATCTGAACAACATCCTCTCCTGCTTGACCCTGGCCAAGGCTGTACCTCCAACAACAGCTGCCCTGCCAGACGGTGAGTAGACTGAGGATAAATGTGGAGCCTACAAGCAGGATACCGATACAGTGACTCAAAATGATGATGAAGAGAATGACCGTGACCACCAGCAGGAGGACGTCAAAACATATCTACAGAAACTTCAGGGGGAACCGCAAGCGTTGACTGAACTCATGGACACGATTGTAGAGGAACGATGAAAGAGACCAAACCTGTGGAGAAACCAAAGAGAAGACCACCTGCAGGAGGATTCTTCAATGGCTAAATGAGAAACTCATGGACATCACCTGGAGGAAGATTGCCAGAACCTGCATGAGGGAGCAGAAGGAGGCTGAGAGAGACAGAGCTAGAGATACAGAGAGAAAGATAAAGGTTTCTTCTAGAACGTAACAGAAAGAGGAAATAAGAGTTAATCGTATCAATCGGGGAGTTGTTTTACATCACATGCTTTTCTGACCATCTAACAATATCACCTGTGCTCATCCATGTTCTCACATCTCATAACATGTTCTTCATGCTGCCCATGTTGCTCCTTAGCAACTGGAGAAGGAAGCTGCTCCTCAGTGACTCCTCAGTTGAGTGGGAGCAGATGGACACACCGAGTATGAGACTCAATACAGTCATTGTCTCTTCACTGGTTGGATTGAAACATTGTCAAAATCTCAATTCAAACACAAGGCCAGCATCAATGTTGGCTTCCACCACGACAGCTGGCTCTCCCAAAGTATTACAATGCCGTTGTATGGTCTTATGCTCCATTTAAAAAATGTGGCTGTATAATGTGAACAATGAATTGACATAGAATGCATATAATTGACAATGAGTTTAACAGATTTGGTTTATTTCCAGTGATGTTGGTATGTAAAACATGTTGTACTTGCTTATACGTACCTACAGAACCAAATAACAGCTTTATCATCACTTCATTTACAAAGCTCACTTCAAGTTCATACTAACATACGATGAGAGGCAAAATGCATACAACATTACAAAAACATTGAAGCACTTCTTGAAGGCCCTTTGTGTCTTTAATAAAGTGTGATATAAGGACAATCTGACTTGCCAGATCTCCCCCAGACACGTGTCCTGGACTCCGGTCAAATATGAGTTCACACGACGTGCCACTGACTAACAACGTCGTCAGAGTCATCTCTCACATTCTCTCCATGTGGTTTCGGAGTATTGGCTTCAGTAAATGTCTTGGAGACATTTATATACCTATACATACTTTTTAGCCACTCTGCTGGTTAACCACAACATGTGTAGCAAAGAAATGAGCACGTTGGAAGGTAAAGGTATACAAGTATATATATTAAGATATACAGTATATTAGATATATTACTAGACTGTCTGACTTTCCTCTTTCAAACATGCAATTTCAAGAAATAAAATAGATATGTAACCTAACTTAACTTACCTAACGTATCTTTTAAACCCAATAAAGATTAACTTATTATGAGCTATTTGAGTATATAGCTGAGCAGCTGAGCAGCCCATCTACATCTTCTTTAAGCCTTTGAAAGAAAGAATGATGAAAGTGAAAGTAAAAGTTTCCCAATTAAAACCTGCCACTGGCTAACTTCCCACTTCCTGTCCTACAGCATGTGAATCTATTCCAGAGAACAAAGCAGCATTACCACTATAAAACACTTGCCTGTGATGCTCTGTGATAGTACAATAGGGCCAAGTTGACGTAGACTGCTTAATGGTGTTGCCTGCTATAGTGTGTGTGTGTGTGAGGAGAAGGTCCTTTCCATGGAACCACCACTGGGAATTCATTAACTCATTATTTTACACAGTATATCCCTGTAGATGGTGTACATTCGTTGTATATTCTGCTCATACTGCTACTGTTACCGTTCACTGTTATACTGTTGCACTTTTGCTACTACTTTGCACTTCTGGTTAGATGCTACCTGCATTTTGTTGTACTGGTATGTGTACTCTGTGCAGTGAAGACAATCTAAACAGTGAAGACAATCTAAACAGGAAGACAATCTAAACAGCGAAGACAATCTAAACAAGAGACAATCTAAACAGTGAAGACAATCTAAACAAGAAGACAATCTAAACAATATAAGCAGTATAAACAGCTATGAACAATATAAACAGTTATGGACAATATAAACAATATAAACAAAAATAAACAAATGAATAATCTAAACAGATATACAATGTAAACAGATATTTTTATTTCTATACCACCACTGGTTTCTGCTGTGCCGTTCTGTGCTTGAGGCTAAAGCTCTGTCTCTCTACAGGGATGTGGGAACAAGTGACTCAGCGAAGATAACAACAGCACATCTGAAATACTGAAGTGTTTTACTGCACACATTATTTTTCACCATTTGTACCCTGTTACGCCTTCACAAATTGACTAACTAATAACCGGACGGACAACTCCCCGTCTTTATTGTCGCAGCCAACACCATGCCTGTACACCCGTGCACGGCGGCCCTCCCAACCCACCCCACACACACACGCCCCCATAGGTGTCGCCGTGAAATTGGTCCTCCGCTTTTGACCCATCCATGGCCATCTTCCTCCGCGGTCAGGCCAGGAGCGGTGGGCAGCTAGTGCAGCGCCCGGGGACCACCTCGATCCAACCGCCGCTGGTCAGGCGACGGTCTTCTTCCATGTTTTTAGAGGGGTTATATATACAATGTATATATATGGAGGAACCCCAGGGAGCACGGGGAGA
>OMOU01092096.1:0-13118 GCA_900312585.1 Malacocephalus occidentalis
ACGCCGGTTCTGGAACCAAACTCCTGGAGATGGGCTGGACTCTCTACTTTTCTGGAGTTGCCCAAGGTGTGAGGTGCCAGGCGGGTGTGGGGATACTCACAAGTCCCCGGCTGAGCGCCGCTGTGTTGGAGTTTTCCCCGGTGAACGAGAGGGTCGCCTCCATGCGATTGCAAGTCGCTGGGGGGAAGGCTCTGACTGCTGTGTGTACTTATGCACCAAACAGCAGTTCAGAGTATCCGGCCTTCTTGGAATCCTTGGAGGGCATCCTGGAAAGGGTGCCATCCGGGGAATCCATAGTTCTACTGGGGGACTTCAACGCGCACGTGGGCAACGATGGAGAAACCTGAAGGGGTGATTGGGAGGAACGGCTTGCCCAATCTGAACCAGAGTGGTGTTTTGTTGTTGGACTGGCTAGTCATGGACTGGTCATAACAAACACCATGTTCGAACATAAGGTGGCTCATAAGTGTACCTGGTTCCGGGCCACCTTAGGCCAAAGATCAATGATCGACTTTGTTGGCGGGGGAGGGTGCCGGACAGACCTGGTAAACCCAAGCGGGTAGTGAGGGTGAACTGGGAACGTCTGGTGGAAGCCCCTGTCCGTAGGGTCTTTAACTCACACCTCCGGAAGAACTTTTCTTGTATCCCGAGGGAGGTAGGGGACACGGAGTCCGAGTAATCAGTCCTGTAATCAGTCGGGGAGGAGAACTGCTGACCCAGACTGAGGATGTTGTCGGGCAGTGGAAGGAACACTTTGAGGAACTCCTGAACCCGATCAACACGCCCTCTGGGGAAGAGGCAGAGTCTGAAGCCTCAGGGGGAGCCTCACCCATATTCTTGGAAGAGGACGCCGAAGTAGTCCAACAGCTCTTCGGTGGCAAGGCGCCAGGTGTGGATGAGATTCGCCCTGAGATGCTGAAAGCACTGGACATTGTGGGGCTGTCGGGGCTGACACGCCTACTCAATGTTGGGTGGGGGTCAGGGACAGTACCTGTGGCATGGTGGGCACACAGAAAATGGGGACGACCACCCCGGTGGTCCCCATTTTCTGTGTGCTCCAACTATAGGGGGATCACACTGCTCAGCCTCCCCGGGAAAGTTTATTCCAGGGTGCTGGAAAGGAGGCTCTGGCCGATTGTTGAACCTCATGGAAGGGCATGGGGCATGGGAGTTTGCTCATCCAGTCTACATGTGCTTTGTAGACTTGGAGAAGGCTTATGACCGCGTCCCCCGGGAAATCCTGTGGGGGGTACTGTGGGAGTATGGGGTGCCGGGGCCGTTAATACGTACCATTCGGTCCCTATACAAACAAAGTGAGAGCTGTGTCCATATTCTTGGCACAACTTCAAGCACGTTCTTGGTGGGCCTTGGTGGCTCCGCCAAGGTTGCCCCTTGTCACCAATTCTGTTTGTGATTTTCATGGACAGAATTTCAAGGCGTAGTCGAGGTGAGGAGTGTGTCCAGTTTGGGGACCTCAGAATTGCATCCCTGCTCTTTGCAGACGATGTAGTTCTGTTGGCTACATCAGACCTACCTCCAGCATGCACTGGGGCGGTTTGCAGCCAAGTGTGAAGCGGTCGGGATGAGAGTCAGCACCTCCAAGTTTGAGGCCATGGTTCTCTGCCGGAAAACGGTGGAGTGTTCTCTCCGCATTGGGAGTGAGTTGCTGCCTCAAGCGAAGGAGTTCAAGTATCTCGGGGTCTTGTTCACGAGTGAGGGAAAAATAAAGCATGAGATGGACAGACGGATTGGTGCAGTAATGCGGGCGCTGTACCGGTCCGTTGTGGTGAAGAAGGAGCTGAGCTGGAAGGCGAAGCTCTCGATTTACCGGTCCATCTACGTTCCAACCCTCACCTATGGTCACGAGCTGTGGGTAGTGACCGAAAGAACGAGATTGCGGTTCCAAGCGGCCAAAATGAGTTTCCTCCGGAGGGTGGCTGGGCTCAGCCTTAGACATAGGGTGAGGAGCTCCGACATCTGGAGAGAGCTCGGAGTAGAGCCGCTGCTCCTCCGCATCGAAAGGAGTCAGCTGAGGTGGTTCAGGCATCTGACCAGCACGCCTCCCAGGCGCCTCACCTTAGAGGTTTTCCGGGCACGTCCGATTGGGAGGAGACCCCGGGGCAGACCCAGAACCCGCTGGATGGATTATATATCTCATCTGGCCTGGGAACGCCTCGGGATCCCCCAGGAGGAGCTAGAAAGTGTTGCGGGGGAGAAGGGCACCTGGAGAGCCCTGCTTAGCCTGCTGCCTCCGTGACCCGGCCCCGGATAAGCAGTAGCGAATGGATGGATGGATGGATGGAGTTTGGTAAGCCAGAGAACAGTGCATTACAATATAAATGCATGGATGAATGTCTCTGCGTCCGCAGCGAATAACATTGGTCGAATCTTAGCAATATTTCTGAGATGGAAGAACACGGTTCTGGTAATACTTTTCACATGCTGATTAAAAGAATACATAGGGTCCAACAGGATTCTTGACACAAGGGCTTTGGGAAACAGTAGATCCCTCAAGGCACAGTGAGACATTTTCAAGTTGTGTTTGTTTATGTTTTGGGCCAATGATTATTGACTCAGTTTTCCCCCTATTTAGTTGCAGATAGTTTTGGGACATCCACTTTTTGAATAAATAAAGGAGGATGCTATGGTCGATGGTGTCAAAAGCAGTGCTAAGGTCAAGCAACTGTTATGGCTCTGCCGCAACATACGCCCTCTGCCTCTCGCTCCGCTCGCGCCGGCAAGGCAACGCCCCCCAAGGGTGACGCCCCCCCCCCAGCATTTCAGTTCACGCTCACGGACGGTTTTCTGCACACCTGTTCCAAATCACAATCAACCCTCCCTCTGTCTATAAAACCCAGCTCACACCTTCAGTCGGGGCCAGATCTTCCCAAAGCGTAACCATACGAATCACCCATCACCGTGTTCTCCCGACCCCTCCTCCCGAAACCATCGGCGTGTCCTCCCGAACCCATCGCCGTGTCCTCCCGACTCCTGATCCCAAACCCATCGCCATGTCTTCCCGAACCCATCGCGTGTCCTCCCGACTCCTGATCCCAACCCATCGCCGTGTCCTCCCGAACCCATCGCCGTGCCCGCCCGACTCCTGATCCCGAACCCTTCGCTGTGTCTTCCCGAACCCATCGCCGTGTCCTCCCGACTCCTGATCCCGAACCCATCGCTGTGTCCTCCCGAACCCATCGCCGTGTCCTCCCGACTCCTGATCCCAACCCATCACTGTGTCCTCCCGAACCCATCGGCGTGTCCTCCCGACTCCTGATCCCAACCCATCGCCGTGTCTTCCCGAACCCATCGCCGTGTCTTCCCGAACCCATCGCCGTGTCCTCCCGATTCCTGATCCTGAACCCATCGCCGTGTCCTCCCGAACCCATCTCCGTGTCCTCCCGACTCCTGATCCCAACCCATCGCCGTGTCCTCCCAGACCCATCGCTGTGTCCCCCCCCGACTAAGATTCCGGACGCATCTCCTGCTCACAGATATCATATCCCTGTTTGTGTGAGCCATAATAAATCGCATTAACCCCTTCATCTCCTGTATCGTGCGTTTGAGTCCCCAGCACCTAGCCCTAACAGCAACGCCAGCATGGAACTTGCGTTGCTGTCCATGGTAAGGAGGAGGTCGTTTACCACTCTGGTCACAGCAGTTTCAGTGGAGTATAAGGTCCTGAAGACAGACTGAAAAGGTTCAAATCAATTATTTACCATCATGTGATTGATGATTTGGCCATTTGCGTTCAAGTTTTCTGCAGTCTTGTTTAAGGGTGCGGGTGTCTTCGTTGGACCAAGGCACTGGTCTTTTCCCTTTTTAACTACAAGCTGGGCAGCAGAATTGATTTCTGCAGATAAGGTGGTGATAAACCCATCGGTGAGGCTATCCACAGAACCCCTCAAGTCAGCCAGAAGAGCAAGTAACAGGGGTAACTTATCTGCCATGGCTGTGGTGGTTGCAGGTGTGATATGATGGCAGGTATATGTAGCTTGGCGGTCGTCCCTCGGGCAAGATACCACCACCTGGAACGTCAGCAGACAGTGATCAGAGAGCGCTGAGGTATAAGGAGAGACACATAAATCTGTGATTTCATCTCCACGGGAGATGGACATGGTCCAAGGTGTTTCCACCAGTGTGGGTAGGCTGCTGGACATGCTGTTCAAAACCAAATGTGCCTATAATAGACAGAAAGGCTTTAGCAAGAGAGTCAGATGAGTTATTCACATGGATGTTAAAATCCCACCTAAGCAAAACATTGTCAGAGTAGGTTGCAACATCAGCCACAAACTCAGAGAACTCATCCATGAAAATGTAATAAGGGCCCGGAGGGCAATAGACTATAGCCAAGAAAAAGGAATCTGCAATGCCATGATATCTCTGAGGAGCTGAAAGCAAGATGAAAAAGATGAAAACATGTAGCTACACATTGGTCTTAAGAAAGGTTTCATCTGGTTTTAACCAGGTCTCACACAGGCCCAGGAAATCTATCCTGTGCTCAACAATTAGATCCTGGACCAGGAGCGCTTTAGTTGAATCCGATTTTGATCTCCTCTGGTTCATTGTAAAAGTCAGAGGGAGTTTGGTTACTGCTCAACTCTGAGGAGGAAGATATTGTGAAATAACAATTACATTCTCACTGAGTTGCCTTCGCATGTGGTTAGGGGCAATGCGGGGCAGCAACACAACACTAATGGCAGTAGGTAAACTACCAGTTGCTGTGGCTGTGGAGGTGCCTCAGTGTCTGCATTACAAGCTACATCACCCAAGCTAACAAGCTTAGTTAACCCACTCCGTATTCTAGACTCTGCAATGCTGGCTATAGTGTTGCTAGCGGTCTTGTGGTCTCGCTACAACACAGCGTGCTGTAGGTGAATGAGTCATGCCTGGCTAAGGCAACTGTCTATGTTTGCCGAAAAAATTGAAGCGCCTAACCCAGTGGGGTGAAGGCCGTCTCTCATCAGCATGCCAGGGCGATCCACATGGAGGGCCAGTTATCCACAAACCCTAAGCCCTGCTCGAGACTACAGTGAGCCAGCCAACCATTTAGGAACATTAACCTACTATAATGCTCATCGCTATGTACTATAGGCCCATCAACATTGTTGAATACCAGGGGCTACAAGGCATTATCCAGATCACCTCAGGTGACCCATTATACAAGCCACCTTCGAGGGGAACTATTGTTGCAAGAATTCACAACTTGCACTGTAGTGAAAAGGCAAAGGAAGAGGAGGGATTTGCACAAGCTACATGTATTGCACTGACTGGAGACTACTGGACATCAGTAAGCAACCATAACCAGTGTAAGGGCACCTTTAGTCAAAGTCAAAGTCAAAGTTCTTTTATTTGTCAAATGTGCTATATTGACATACAGCACAGATGAAATTACATGCCTCTCAGGCCCAGGTGAATTAGTGAAAATAAATAAATAGACTAAATAGTATAGTCTAAAACAGTGAAGACAATCTAAACAGGAAGACAATCTAAACAGGAAGACAATCTAAACAAATGGACAGTCTAAACAAATGGCCAGTCTAAACAAATGGACAGTCTAAACAGTCAAAACAAAACAAAACAAATGAACAATATAAACAAATGAACAATGAACAATATAAACAATGAACAATATAAACAAATGAACAATATAAACAGATATATAATATGAACAGATATACAATATAAACAGATATACAATATAAACAATATAGACAATATAAACAGTATAAACAGAAGGACAATCTAAACAGTAAACAATAAACAATGACAGTAGTTTTCTTTTGTTTTTTTTGTTTTGTTTTTGTTTTGTTTTGGTTTGGGTTTTTTTTTCAGTCAGAACAGTCCAAGCAAGTATGGACAATCGATTACAAATGGCAACGGCACTCATTTGCTTTAGGTCTGGTGAAAATGGAGGAAAGAAATTTCGCCAAAGCATGTGCTGGTCAGTTTGTTGAAGTTGCAAAGGAGTGAGAGATTGCGGACAAGATCACCACTGTAGGAACAGATAGTGCTCACAAGATAGTGACAGCAAGAATACTACCATACAAGTACATGCCCTGTGTAGCGCACATTATACAGATGATAATCACTGTGTTTGTCGATGCTTTAGCCAAAATTGTCAGACATTTCAAACACAGTCCATCAAACACAGCAGAGCTGAAAGTTCAGAGTCAGAGTCACTCATCCAGGATGTACCAACACACTGGAATTAAACTCTAAATATGATAAAGTGGGTCCATCACAACAAAGACCAACTGAAGACAATGCTGGTGCAGCAGAAGCACAAGATAACCATGCTAACCTCAGCTGAATATGACAGGCTGGCAAAGTTGGAAACACTGGAGCTATGCAGTTAAGGTGATTTCCCTATCCTCTTCAATTGTAATTCATAACAAATCCATCCATCCATTCTCTTCCGCTTATCCGGGGCCAAGTTGCAGTGGCAGCAGGCTAAGCAGGGCTCTCCCAGGCCAGATGAGATATATATATATATTTCTGGGTCTGCCTCAGAGTCTCCTCCCAGTCGGACGTGCCTGGAAAACATCTAATGAGATGTGCCCGGAGGCATCTTGATCAGACGCACGAACCACCTCAGCTGGCTCCTTTCGACGGGATGAGCAGCGGCTCTACTCAGAACTCCCTCCGGATGTCTGGGCTCCTTACCCTATCTCCGAGGCTGAGGTCAGCCACCCTGCTGAAGAAACTCAAGATGAAAAAGATGAAAACATGTAGCTACACATTGGTCTTAAGAAAGGTTTCATCTGGTTTTAACCAGGTCTCACACAGGCCCAGGAAATCTATCCTGTGCTCAACAATTAGATCCTGGACCAGGAGCGCTTTAGTTGAATCCAATTTTGATCTCCTCTGGTTCATTGTAAAAGTCAGAGGGAGTTTGGTTACTGCTCAACTCTGAGGAGGCCTCAGAGTCTCCTCCCAGTCGGACGTGCCTGGAAAACATCTAATGAGATGTGCCCGGAGGCATCTTGATCAGACGCACGAACCACCTCAGCTGGCTCCTTTCGACGGGATGAGCAGCGGCTCTACTCAGAACTCTCTCCGGATGTCTGGGCTCCTTACCCTATCTCCGAGGCTGAGGTCAGCCACCCTGCTGAAGAAACTCAATTCAGTCACTTGTATCTGCAATCTTGTTCTTTCGCTCACTACCCACATCTTATGACCATAGGTGAGGTTTGGAACGTAGATGGACCGGTAAATTGAGAGCTTCGCCACAACGGACCTGTACAGCGCCTGCATTACTGGAGACGCCGCACCAATCCGTCTGTCCATCTCCCACTCCATTTTGCCCTCACTCATGAACAAGACTCTGAGATAATTGAACTCCTTCACTTGAGGCAGCAACTCACTCCCAAACCGGAGGGAGCACTCCACCGGTTTCCATCAGAGAACCATGGCCTCAGACTTGGAGGTGCTGACTGTCAACCCGACCGCTTCACACTCAGCTACAAACCGCCCTAGTGCATGCTGCAGGTCACGGTCTGATGTAGCCAACATAACTACATTATCTGCAAAGGGGGGCACGGTGGCACAGTCGGTAGTGCTGTTGCCTCACAGCTAGAAGGTCCTGGGATTGATTCCCGCCTGGGACATGGTTGGCTCTCCCCATGTCTTCAGTGCTGGGATTTCATGAACAGCCCTTTCTGTGTGGAGTTTCCATGTTCTCCCTGGGGTTCCTCCATATATATAACCCCTCATGGAAGAAGACCATCACCTGACCAGTGGTGGTTGGAACGAGGTGGTCCCCGGGCGCTGCACTAGCTGCACACCGCTCCTGGCCTGACCGTGGAGGAAGATGGCCATGGATGGGATAAAAGTGGAGGAACAATAGTGTGTGTGTGTGTGTGTGTGTGTGTGTGTGTGTGTGTGTGTGTGTGTGTGTGTGTGTGACAATAAAGATGGGGGTTTTCCGTCTGCTAATTAAAAAAAAAAAGCAGGGCAGCAATTCTGCTCAACTCTGCCGTGCCATGAAAATCACAATCTCATGGGTAACAAGAGGCAACTTTGGCAGAGTCCAACACCCACTGATTCAGATTGAACAGCTCACTACTTGACTTTGTGCCGAGAATACGGACACAGCTCTCACTGTGTTTGTGCAAGGGCTGAATGGCATGTACCAACGACCCCGGTACTCCCGCAGTACCCCTCACAGGATTCCCCGGGGGACATGGTCATAGGCCTTCTCCACATCCACAAAGCACATGTAGACTGGATGAGCAAACTCCCATGCCCCCTCCCCCCAACAACCCTGCAAGGGTAAGTAACTGTTCCACGGCCAGGACGGAAACCAAATTTCTCCTCTTTAAGTTGAGGTTCAACAATCGGCCAGAGCCTCCTTTCCAGCACCCTGGAATAAACATTCCCGGGGAGGCTGAGCAGTGTGATCCCTGATAGTTGGAGCACACCCCCTTTTTGAAAATGGGGACCAACATCCTGGTCTGCCATGCCACAGGTACTGTCCCCAACCCCCACGTGACATTCAATCGGCGTGTCCGCCATGACAGCCCCACAATGTCCAGAGCCTTCAGCATCTCACGGTGAATCTATCCACACCTGGCGCCACCGAAGAGCTGTTTGACGATTCAGTGACCTCCGATATGGGTGGGGCTTCCCTTGAGGCTTCGGACTCTGCCTCTTCCCCAGAGGGCGTTTTGGTCGCCTTCAGGAGTTGGGCGGTGGAAGTGTTCCTTCCATCGGCCAACAATATCCACAGTCTGGGTCAGCAGTTCTCCTCCCCGACTGAGCACAGCCTGAGCTAAGCCCTGCTTTCTCTTCTTGAGTCACCGAACGGTTTGCCAGAACTTCTTTGAGGCCAACCGAAAGTCCTTCTCCATGGCCTCCCCAAACTCCTCCCACACTCAGGTTTTTGCTTTGGTGACCACTGAGGCTGCAGCCCTCCTAGCTTCCCAGTACCCATCTGCTGTTTCGGGACAGCCCTGGGCCAACCAAGCCCAAAAGGCCTCCTTCTTCAGCCTGATGGCTTCCTTGGTGGTCTAGGACTAGGTACACACACATGAGCGACCCTATGGTGTTTGTTATGGCCAGTCCATGACTAGCACAGAAGTCCAACAACAAAGCACCATTCTGATTCAGATTGGGCAGGTCGTTCCTCCTAATCACCCTCCTCCAGGTTTCTCCATCGTTGCCCACGTGCGTGGTGAAGACCCCCAGTAGAACTAGGGTTAGTCCCCGGATGGAACCCTTTCCAGGATGCCCTCCAAGGACTCCAAGAAGGCCGGATACTCTGAACTGTTGTTTGGTGCATAAGCACACACAGCAGTCAGAGCCTTCCCCCCAGCGACATGCAGTTGCATGGAGGCGACCCTCTCGTTCACTGGGGAAAACTCCAACACAGTGGCACTCAGCCGGGGATTTGTAAGTATCCCCACACCCGCCTGGCATCTGACACCCTGGGCAACTCCGGAAAAGTAGAAAGTCCGCTCCACCTCCCGCACAGGCTCTGCCTCCTTCCCCACCAGCGAGGTGACCTTCCAAGTCCCCACGCGCAGGACGAAAATCTCTTTCGGGATTCCAACGCGGGAGATTAATTGGAAGAGAGCCCACACTACGCTTGTCACCGAGATAGAACATAGGGTCACTTCCTCCAGGTACCGAGTTGCATAATCTAGGATGACTAACACAAAGCGATAGCCCTGTTCACTAAGGGGGGTTAGTTCACACTAATGGCCTAATGAGATCCATCGCAATTCTTTCAAAGGGAATCTCTATTAATTGAAGTGGCCGCAATGAGGCTTTTGGGATGGTCAGGAGGTTGGTTAACTGACATTTGTGGCAGGACGCACACCACAGCAGCACATCTGCGTGAATGCCCAGCCAATAGAATTGGGCCATATTCATGTGCATGTTTTTCATCCCCCAAGTGACCTGCCATCAGGCAGTGGTGAGCCACTGGTGAGCTCGTACCAAAAATGGCGGCTTTTTGGAATGAGCAATTGACTCACCTCTGCACCTGATTGGGGCTGACGACTCACCCTATATAATCTGTCCCTAATTATAACAAAGTATGGGAACATGATGACCGGAAATCTCCCACCGGGGGAGTGTGTGTGTGCGGGACTGGAAGGGCCGCCGTGCACGGGTGTACATGCATGGTGTGACCGCGACAATAAAAGATGGGGGTTGTCCGTCCGCTAATTATTATAATTAATGTTGTGAACATACCCATGAATACAACTAACACTCACCCATTGGTAATCCCCAGGAGAGTTGGTGCAAAGTCACGGGAGATACGCTTGGGAAGGTGCCGGGGAGCCTGTGTGAACCAGTGGGTTAGCCCTACAGAAATTAGGAAAAGGCCCCTCACCACTCTCCCCCGGGCCCGTAGTGGGAGCAGCAGGTGGTCCTCGCCGAGTGTGATCAAGGGAAGCAGGCCGGTGGCATGACAGGGGCAGGGCCCCATGGATGCCCTCCTGGACCACCTCCTCCACCACCGGCCTGCGGCCTCTAGTCGGCGCACAGCCGACTGAGCATGCAGCCACCCACACGCCTCTGCCGTGCTCTCGAACACCGCCAGGAGGATCTCCACCTCATACCCCGGCATCATATTCGGCAGGGATATGGTCAGTGGCTTCTCTGCTCCCCACTGCCGGGCTCCTGCTGCTCCCTGCCAGCGGTCCGCCTCAGAAGCTTGTGCGTGGTGTGAATGGAGTATGTCGCAACACAAGTTAAATGCTGTAATTTTGTGTTGCTATGAGGTCACACTCAATGCAAAATAGGCATTTCGGACCCCCCCCCCCCACACACCATGTTGGGCGCCCTCGGCAATTGCTTATGTGACCCCGGGCCTGAGCTGTTCATCTGTATATGTGTTGATGTTTTCTTAGAGCATAGACAGCTGTAGTGCCATTTAGAGGCTTAATGTTATGTTCCCATTCATTTATAAAGGTTTGAACATTATGAACAGCACTACCAGGAGAAACCAGTATATGGTTGTTTATTTACAAAACAAAAACAATGTTGAAAACCATTGCTCCAATGAATTTCCAATTAGTCTGGTGCCTGATGACGCTGGTGAAACTAGCATCAATGAGCATCATACTTGGTGGTCTATTGGATAAAAGCTATTAGATTCAGATTGAACAGCTCATAATCTGAATTTAAAGCATCTAGACATAATGCAAATAATGCAATACCCCAGAAAGTTTTTGAAACTCGAGCATAACCAGGTGCTACTCACTGCCACGTCTTTGGGACCAGTTGCCCATTTAAATTCTACTGCAGGTTTATGCGTGTCACCTGGCAGACATGAGGGACCTGCATTGTTCTGGGGTGCCTGGGGTCAGGTTGGGGATGAATCACTCATTATCCTCGTCCGACATCTCCCAGAAACTGCATTTTATTGACTCATTCTCCAGGTTCCACATGTATTCAGAAGAAGTATTGGCATCACCCACTTCCATCTCGTTATGGCCATACGGATGGAGACAGAGCCAAGGCATTCTCTCCACCAGATGCTCAGACCACCACCTCTTGCTCTGCTGTTGCTGCTCCTGCAGTCTTAGCTGGCTCTGAACAGCTTGTCCTGGCTTGCTGGCTCCAGTGATATGTAGTTGGCATAAAAGCATGCATGAGTCAAGTGAAAAATACAGGAAAGGGACATATAATTGTTTAAGCACATGACAAATCTAAACTAAAAACAAGTGATACTAGAAAATAGGAACACTTGCAAATAATTACCTTCTTGAAAAACAATGGTATATCCTTTTGATAGTGTGAGGGCATGATTACTTACTTGAGTGAGGGTATGATACTTGTGGTATATCCTTTTGATAGTGTGAGGGCATGATTACTTACTTGAGTGAGGGTATGATACTTGTGGTATATCCTTTTGATAGTGTGAGGGCATGATTACTTACTTGAGTGAGGGTATGATACTTGTGGTATATCCTTTTGATAGTGTGAGAGAATGATTACCTACTTGAGTGAGGACATGATACTTGGGTACACTGTAGGGGGCACTATCAGATGTACTCACACTGTCGGTTATCAGCTTATAATTAATAACAATCCTAGAAATTATGATTTAAATAAAAAAGTATTAATCTGAATGAATGATAACGGGGCAGCACCCTAGAACCAGGGACCAATAACCAAGTGGAGTCAGTCTCAAACTATTAAAGTAGAATTATGATTAATAATTACTATATCAATAGCTAGGACTAATGAAGGCTTTGGAGATCTGTACGCAACAGAGGCTGGCTTCAACACAACATCCAAACAATAACCACAACAGTTATATTATAAGAATGTTTATTAAATTCAAGTTGGCAAATGGCATAAAGTAAATATCCCCTTAAATACGATAAGTAATGCACAACTGAAGTGTGTGTGTGTGTGTGTGTGTGTGTGTGTGTGTGTGTGTGTGTGTGTGTGTGTGTATAAAATGGCTACTGAAGGGGGAACAAAGAATCCTACAAGGGGAAAGGGGCTGTGGGGAATGCAAATGCAATAACACATTTGGTGGCTATTCGGGCCTAAGTCAAAGATCAGGGGCCCTTGTTGTGATAAGCGGGGTGCTGGTTTGGCGTGGCCTAAACAAGATAGCGTTTACAACTCCGGGGCCTAGCACATGGGGAATATCAAAAGACCTAGGTCGTAAAGGGGGAAGGGGACTCTGAGGAAAGAAAAAGGGGGTTCTGATAAGCTCTAACACGGGTTCTCTGAACATCAGGTCGAGAATGGTTACATGGATCAAACAGGTTTACAATATAATTTGGTAATATCAATAAACGAGTAAGCATACCATCATAGCACGGTGGCACAGTCGTAGCGCTGTCGCCTCACAGCTAGAAGGTCCTGGGATCGATTCCTGCCTGGGACATGGTTGGTTCTCCCATGTCTTCAGTGCTGGGATTTCGTGAACAGCCCTTTCTGTGTGGAGTTCCATGTTCTCCCCGTGCTCCCTGGGGTTCCTCCATATATATACACTGTATATATAACCCCTCTAAAAACATGGAAGAAGACTGTCGCCTGACCAGCGGCGGTTGGAACGAGGCGGTCCCCAGGCGCTGCACTAGCTGCCCACCGCTCCTGGCCTGATGGGTTAAAAGCGGAGGACCAATTTCACGGCGACACGGGGG
>OMOU01092121.1:0-10439 GCA_900312585.1 Malacocephalus occidentalis
GAGGGTTTCACTCATTTGATCAGTGGGGAGTACATGGGGAGTAGGAACAGGGAGAGATGGTCCGACTGGCCAAGGTGAGGGAGGGGGGAGGCCTTGTATGCACCAGCTATGTTGGTGTAGACATGGTCCAGGGTCTTGTCTCCTCTAGTGGGGCATGAGACAGGTTGGTGGAATTTGGGGAGTACAGTCTTAAGGTTGGAGTGGTTGAAGTTACCCGCAATAATAAAGCTGCCTCGGGATAAGAAGTTTGTTGTTTGCTAATGGCAGCATGTAGCTCCTGTATGGCTAGCTTAGCATTAGCATCAGGTGGAATGTAGGCAGAAGTCACAAAGGTAGTTGTGAATTCTCTGGGCATGTAGAATGGTCTGCACTTAGCCATGACAAACTCTAGGTTAGGCGAGCAATGACTCTCGATGATAGTAGTGTCTGTGCCCCAAGCGTTGTTCACGTAGATACACAGTCCACCACCTCTGGTCTTACTGGAGTTGTCCATTGTTATGTCCGCGCGGAGAACAGTGCACCCCGTTAGCTCGATGGCGCTATCAGGAATGCTGCTGTTGAGCCAAGTTTCTGTAAAAATTATGATATTGGAGGTTATAGTCCATTTGTGGGTCATAATCCGTAGTCGTAGCTCATCCATTTTGTTCACCAGAGACTGGACATTGGCAAGGAAAACGCTGGGAAGAGCTAGCCGGTAAGGGGTTAGCCTTAGCCTAGCTCTCAGTCCTCCATGCCGGACTCGTCATCCATTTGTTAAGATTGTCTTTATTTCCTTCTACACCTTTGCAAATGTCAAGTCAAATATGTTTCTCTATCATCTAGCAAGTTATTTGATTGAGTTGACCGACCCCCACTTGAACCTTTATGTTCCAGGAAGAACATTGATAGCCATAGATCTGGTTATGCACCAAAGATTCCAAAGATCTGGCACACCTATTCATTGCCATAGTTGAAAGACAAATACCCCTGGCCAGAATACTTAAAATGTTTCTGAGTGAACCGCGCAAGGAGTTTTTAGAACTGGTTTCTCTGAACATGCATACATGCATGTTTCATACACAACCATTGGAGAACCAAATGCAATTCAATAGGCATTCGTGAGGTTGCCGATCTGTAATACCATGACACAGGGTTCTGCACTTCCTTTGCTATGTATTAGAGCTCCATGCTTTAAACACATTGTGGGAGTGTGTGTGTTTGGTGGCTGGATGAGTTGGCCTCACCTGGCCCAGTTAGAATCTGGGGAGTTGGGGCTACAAAGTCAGCCACAAGTCACCCGTCAGCACACACACTCCCACACACATGTTGAAAGTGATTGAGCAAGGTTACAAGGTTATTACAACCGGGACGGCAATAGGAGAGTACCTAAATGAGATCATATCATACAACCCAGGTATGAGCGTGATTAGCCTTTCCATGGCCCCCACTTGACATCACAAGTGGGAGTGTCCACCTAGAAGTATGCTGGATAGATCCGCCTAAAAGCCCACCAAGTGGACTCTGGCAATCTATCCACCATGCATCTGGGTGGACACTCCCACCTGGAATGTCAAGTGGGGCCATTTCAACCAGTTTTTGACACTGCTTGTGTTTGCTAATAACACCCACACCTGGTGGTATAATAGGAGTCCTTTAAACGACAGACAAGGTAGTTCCTTGAGCGTATGGCGTGTTGCCCATCACCGTCACTGGACATACTGCGACCTGTTGGTGAGGTAGTCTGTAGTATAGGCCGCCATGTTATGTGTGTATGTGTGTATGTGTATGTGTGTATGTGTGTGTGTAATGTATAGTTTTATTGTTTTTAATTTACTACACGAGCAAACATAACGTGTATAGAAGTGTAACTTTCTTGACATTTGTATTTTTATTTTACCTTCATCTATTGAGAGTCTCATTGAGGCAAGGCACCTTCTCTCACTTTTCCAATCAGGTGCATAGATCCAATCAGGCATATCACAGAATATCAAAGTAGTCTGGAATAAAATAGAATTAATGAAATATAGGGTACAAATGTTGTTTTTTTTTTACAGGTGTGTGTGTGAAACTGTATCACAAGGTGGACAGATGTCACGATGTAGATAGCCGATCAGTTTGGAAAGTTCACTGATTAGACTGGTAGACTTATCAGTTCACCTGAATGGACACTCCCACTTGTGACGGCATTAGAGGTCAGGCCTGCGGGTTTGGAACGGCTTATAATCACACCTAGTGGTTAACAAATCAATCCGGGAATATAACGCAGCAGGCGCGCTAACGGAGGACAGGTGCAGCCATCGTCACGCTCATTAACCGGAGTTTAGTCCCTCGTTGCATTATAACTGACTGGACTAGCTTCTATTTTGTATGTATTATATTGAATTTTAAATTGTAATATTATCTTTTTTCTTCTTTAGCTTAAATGTAGGATATTCATTGGTAAACCTAAATAATAAACTGGACAAATGGATGTATTTCTCTAGCCTTACAAGCAAATTGCTGATGAACTGAAGACGTGCGTTATTTCTTATATATATATATATATATATATATATATAGGTAAACAATAGGAAGTCACCTGAAGGATCCAGATGAAGCCTCTGATCGAAGTGCTGCTGCTGTGCGCGCTGTTTGGAAGCGGCCACGGCGCCGTCGGCAACATCGGTAAGTCCTATTCGTTCTTTCGTTTCATTTGCACGGAAAAGTCAAATTTCTATGCGGTGAAGTGATGCCGGTGCGGGGTCCCCGCTTCATTGGTAGCCGACTAATTGTGTCGAGTTCGGATTTCCTTATGACCGCGTTTAAACTAAACATACTGTATAAAGAGCTGGCTTTAATAATACTATACTGAACGCATCAATCTGTTTAATGGCATGTCATGTATAATATTTTCGTTTATTGAATGGGGTTTTTAAATGCATGTTTTCTGTTTCTTGGTACAGATTGGTGTTACCACCTTGAAACATGCGGTGAGCAATTAACGTCCATCATAAACTTTGTATATAATATTCCGTGTTTGTATATATATATATATATATATATATATATATATATACACGTGTTTATACGTATTATCTTCTTACATTTTAGGTCCTGCCACATGGTCCACAATAGCCACAGACTTCTGCAACGGGAGCAGGCAGTCTCCCGTTAACATTAACACTGATAATGTCACAGCAGACGCCGGTCTGACGAGTTTCAGCTTCACAAATTTTGACAACAAGTCGGCGTTAAAAAAGATCCTCAACACTGGTCGCACCGGTAAGGATGGTGGTGGTGGGGGGCTATTCAATTCGGATTGTGATATTCATCAAGATACAACTGTCAAAGTAAATATGAAATAGCACACAATAGAATTGTGAGTGTATGGTCTTGGCTTTTGTTGACCTCAACTGTGGGTGGAAGATGATATGCTTGCTGTTGGATGGGTAGTTTCTGAGAAAACGCCCTAGCTTTGTGAGTTTGTGTTGTGTATTTGAATACATCCTCCTGGGTGTGGTGTTTTTTCTGTGTAGTCAAGGTGGCCGTGGAGAATGCCAAGGTGTCCGGAGGGGGTCTGTCCACTACCTACACGGTCCTGCAGTTCCACCTCCACTGGGGCAACAGGTTCACAGTCCCAGGCTCTGAGCACACAATCAACGGGAAGCGTTACCCCATGGAGGTCTCCTAACTCTGCACCAGGCACACCCCCATTACCACGTCCCCTGCATTGCTGTGACTCCCGTGTGTCTGTGTTGCAATGTCTGGATTAAATCCTTTACTCACATAAGGACAAATGAAAAAAAAGCTTTTGATGAGTATGTTGTATGTCTTTGCATCAGATCCACATTGTGACCCTGAAGGAGTCCTTCAATGGGAATGCGACGCTGGCCATACAAGACAGTGAAGGACTCGCTGCACTCGGTTTCTTCATTGAGGTAAGTGGACACAGATCCCCATCCCAACTTGGAAATAACATCACATTCTAACAAAAACCCAAATTTCTTGTAAATTTCTCCTCCCTCAACCCCTCAAAAGGATGAGGAAAAACTTGAAGGAGCACAGGAGATCCCTCCTTCCTGGGATGGTTGGGGGTGCAAAAATGATCTGGTCACATGGTTTGACAAGTGCTTATAACTTCTCTCTTGCCCTGCTGCTGGTGTGTAGGCGGTGGATGGGGCTGCCTCGCCGGCCAGCTGGAACACATTGGCGTCCTACCTGGGGAACATCACTCTCAAGGGTGAGTCTTCCCCGTGCGCTGGTCTAAAATGGTAGATGCTTGTGCAGGACTTGGCAGACCACTCATGAGTGAGGCTGAGAAGCATGGTGCGTAGTACAGCTATAAAAAGTCTGCATGCAACAAGTTTCTAGAAAACAACTGGATGCAGTGTTGAGAAGCTGAAGGAATTGTAGAAAAATGGTTGCGCACTAGTGCATTTGTTTACCGAGGTGTGTTTTCAAGTACAACATGAGTGCTAAAATGTCCAATGTGTGCTGCTCCTAAATTGTGTATTTCCCTTCAGATGAATATGTCAACATAACCCACCAAATATCCATGGACGACCTTCTGGCGGGAGTGGATCGTGACAAGTACTATCGCTATCTGGGCTCCTTGACCACCCCCACATGCAACGAAGCGGTGGTCTGGACAGTCTTCAAAGACACCATCAAAGTCAGCAGAGATCTGGTGAGTTGCTTTGAGTATTTCTGGTTTACATTTTTTTTTTTCTCCAAATGGCAGGGCTTGAGATTAACTTTTTTTTCCTTGGTACCCCAAATTCTACTTTCAACAGTTCCATACTATTGCAAGTTATTTCACGTTAAATGTTCTCTCCTGTCCAAGTTATCTCAGACCTTATCTTTGTGTCTCAGGTTTTTTGTTTTCTTAAAGGGCTCTTATTATACCACCAGGTGTGAGGGTGTTTAGCCATTCCAAGCTCTTTCAGAATCTCTGGTTTATGACATCCCAAGTTGGAGTGTCCACCCAGATGTATGCTGGATGTTGGCCTATTATACCTTTTGGCATTATAGGCCTCCTTTAATTTTGAGGCCTGCATGTGTAGGCGGTACATCACACCTGGTCGTATAATGGGAGTGGTGAGAATTTCGGGTTTATGTGGCACATGCATAAATGTTTTATACTGTCTGTACTTTATTTATTTTTTTGTACTGCACTAATTGATTCATTCTTCTGTCTAGATCGACCTCTTCAGCACCATGGTCCGGGTTGGTAACGCCACATCGATCCTGATGACCGAAACCTACAGACCCATCCAACCTTACCAGCCGGTCAGAGCCACCATGGACTCCGCCACCAACAGTGGCACCATAAGCCTGGCTACGGCCCAGATGGCCATTGCTGCCATCTGGGCCTTTAAGGGATTTTAGGGTATGCTATCGCCCAGCTAAAAATGCTGACTGCAATGCACATGGAGGAACCGCCCACAATGTCAACTTGAGTCATACATTTAACAAAAGGTTTTGATGAAAAATGAATGGCTGTTTGGAGAAACTTTTATTTTTGCTCTACCTGATGCCATACTGTAAAAGGGGTGGCTTTGCTCCTTGCATTGTGGTTGCAGATTTTTGGGTCATTCATTAAATGCTTCATAATAGTATTGAATTATTACGTGACCCATAACTATTCAATGATGTGAAATAAATGAGGGAAGGTTCTCCATTTGTCTTTGTGTTGGTCTCAGGAATATTTTGTGTGTGTGGTGGGGGTTGTGTGTAATACTGAAGCGTTCTGAAGGTTTTGGTCTCAGGTTCTCCACAAATGTCCCCTCAGTGTGTTGTCTGTATTGTATTATTTAGCCATTGTTAGCATTTCTTGAGTACAAGAAGTCTTGAGTCTTGTACTGATAGCTCCCTCCCACACATATTGAACAAAATTGATTTCTATTGTGCAACTTTTCTGGAAAGAAATGAGGACAACTCCACAACCAATTAGAGGCTGGCTGTTTACTTTTAGATGCATTCGATTCAACAAGGAGAGATGTTAAAAGGCTTATTAAATGTGGCTCTCTGCAATACCACTAATCTAGATTAGAGAATAACATAAGCATTTGGGAGTATGCATCTCCTTGGATTACTTGAATGAGTACTTTCTAAACTTTTTTTGAAACCCTGGAAGCTAAAATGCAAAAATTCTAGATTTAATTACTTACCTGAGAAAATGGCAGGATCCACTTTTTGTTCTTCACCGTCAATTGTCTCATCACTAAAAATAAATAGGCTAGCTAGTATAATATTAGGTTGAACATTTATGACACATAATAATGTCATTGTCTTTCGTGAAACACTGCTTGGACTAATGCCAAGGTCGCAAACACAAAATAATAAATGCAGGTCAAATGTGTCAAAGTAAAGTTCAACAAGCGAGGCAGAGAGAAACCAGTGTGTGTGTGATTGATCATGTTTTTTTAGGGGCCCCAGAGTAGCAACAGCAGCACTAAACCCTCCCCTGGAGAAACAACACTGTGTTAGCCCTCATATTTGTTTCAAGATCGTCCTCCTCAGTCCTGGAGTGGATATGCGCTCTATTCTCCAGCCAACTCCCAAGTTGGCCATATTAGAGACAGAAACAGAAGCAACCAACTGGCAGAAGAGACGGCCGAACTGGACCCCTTTAAGTTACAGCTGCAGTCTTTAGGGTTTGGATTGGCTGGGGTTTGAGTGGTGGTGGGTGCAGGGCATCTCAGCCAGTCCACAGCGATGGACTTAGGAGTGATATTATCTTCATCCAGGCCACCCTTCTTCAAAACCCAGTAGAGGTTGTCCTTGAAGAAGTAGGAATCTCCTACAATGAAAATGTTTTTTATACAAATTATTTATTTTGAACACTATATACAAAACAAGTAGGAGCTTCGCAAAGAAAATGGTTCTGGTTCTGGTTACTAAAGCTCTTCCAAGATCAACCCATTTTTCAGAACCTGTTTGGACAATTGAAGTGACGGTTTGCACCCAGCTTATGACACCATCGACCGAGGAGGAAACTCCTACACAGCGATGATGACTTCTGCAACTTAGTTCTGTTCACCCGCCCTTGAAGGCCCTTCAAGATGAACATCTTCAACGTCAATGTCATCAACCCCAACTGTCATTTTGACTATTACTACCCTCCAATGACAATGACAGTCAACAACCCATGGTTCTGTTCAAACAAGGGCTGTCATTCTGGACAATTTTAAAATCATACCCCACCTTCACCCCAGGTGATGATGTCATCGACGTTGTCAGGAACTCCTCTCCAGAGGGCAGTGTCGCGGGGATATCCCGCCTCCGGATGCCGGACATCCTGTTGGAACTTGCTTCTCTCGTCAAACCTCCAGAACTCTCTTCCGCTGAACAGGTAGGTCTTCCCATTGTGGGCCCAGATGAAGGCCGCATCCACCTTCTCCACCAGTGGCCCCCCTCGGGTCCTCATTCCCCAGTCGGACAGGGGCCTGGGATAGCCGTCCTTGACCTGTGTGTCTCGGAACACCCAGTACTGAGAGCCTGGCCGGTCAGAGAGGAAGGGATTCAAATTCAAATCGATTTTTAGTCATTTACAAAGCTTCATTTATCCAATGTAGCCCTGCAAGAAATGTTGACGTTTAACTAATATTGTACTATAATTCATCAGCATCATTATGCAGTATTGCAGTTTTATTGTAGTCTATTGTATTCTAGTGGCCTAGGAACGCTTTTCCACTGGCACGGTGCCAGTGGATGATAGTCCATGAGATGGAATATCTTGAATGGTGCCACTGGCACCATCTCGGGCCAAAGTGGGCTGCAGATGACGGACTAATGACTAAATTTCTGGTCTTCACTTTATTAATCAGCATAGAGATTAAACAAAAAGTGTTTGAGTATATAATTAAAAAGGAAGTGGAATTGTTGCCATTATTATTATCAGTCATGTGCCCATCTGAAGCATGCGCTTGCACATTCGACACAAGCTGATTGCGTGTCTTCTGGTATAGCTTGCAGCTTTTTCGAGAACCACTCACCAAAAGAACTCGACACAGCACTTCCCTGGGTGCCTATAATCAACCTACCAAGTGTGGAGTCGTTCGGGGCATAGTATCTACTATACTTGGTCTAGGCCTGATCTCTGATATGTGACTTGATAAACACATCTTCCAAATGCAAGATGCATCTTGAGATTAAACTAATGCTTGTCTGAAAATATTGAAGTTAGCCATGTAGGCATATTCTCCAAATGAAAAGCCACAAAATAAAGACATGTAAAATATTGCAGGTAATATTCCAAAATGAAATTAAAAAATGAGCATCCATCCATCCATTCTCTTCCGCTTATCTGGGGCCGGGTCATGGTGGCAGCAGGCTAAGCAGGGCTCTCCAGGCCTCCTGCTGATATGACTACAAAGTCGATCATTGATCTTTGGCCTAAGGTGGTCCAGTACAAGGTACACTTATGAGCCACCCTATATTCGAACATTTGTGACCCTCTCATTCACTGGGGAGAACTCCAACACAGCGGTGCTCAGCCGGGGACTTGTGAGTATCCCCACACCCGCCTGGCGCCTCACACCCTGGGCAACCCCGGAAAAGGAGAGAGTCCAGCCCCTCTCCAAAAGTTTGGTTCCAGAACCGGTGCTGTGCGTGGAGGTAAGCCCAACCATATCTAGTTGGTACCGCTCCACCTCCCGCACCAGCTTTTTAGATTAGATTCAACTTTATCGACGAAATGCAGTTAGCATCCAACCAGAAGTGCAAAAGTAGTAGCAAAAGTAGGCAGAGATATACATTGGGGTATGTACAGTATGGACAGAGGTATACTCAGTGGTGCTGGGGTGTACAGCAGGGTATATACAGTGAGGGAGCAGTGCAAGTGTCTGAATGTGCGGAATCCATAGTGCATATAAGAGTATACAGAGTCAACGGTGCATATAAGAATATAAGAAGAATATCCAGAATCTACAGTGCATATAAGAATATACAGATTCTATACAGAATCTACTGTGCATATAAGATATACAGATTCTATACAGAATCTACGGTGCATAAGAATATCCAGAATCTATAGTGCGTATAAGAATATCCATAATCTACAGTATAGTGCATATACGAATATACAGAATCTACGGTGCATAAGAATAATGTGTAAATAAAAGCACCCCTACAAAATCAAAGAAATAGCCTAATTCAGCACACCACTCAAATTGTAAAGGAAATACATGCCAAAATAATAGAAAATAAAACAAATCAAAATGCGTGTTGTTCACCATCCCAGCACTGAGTTGGGCTGTGACATCTTTTAGCCCTGGCATGCATGGGTGCACCCCCATCCACGGCTTGGGATCTCTGTCATACATAATGTATGTTGAAACCTTGATATGTTGACATTCACAAAGTTCCCTCTCACCGATGAAGAAGATAATGCTGCTGTCACTCTTCCTTTCGAACACCGCATCAATCTTGCTGGTGTCTGCCGGGAGGCCCATCCAGAAGTTCTCGATAAGCGCTGGGTTCAGCGAGACCAAGGAACCGTCTTGTGCGGTTCTCCAAAAGTACCGACCTGGAACGGGCCGAAACAAAAAGTTTCCATATGTGAAAGGTTCATATCTGTGATGTGAAAAGTTCCAAGCCTTCAGGTGCGCAAGCAAGGGCGAAGATGGAGAAAAGAGCCACAAATAAAGGTATATTGTCTTATATACTATTCACATAAAAATGCTGTTTTGTGTGTAGATGTTTTCATTTGTAGTAGCTAGTTAAAGAGCAACACAGCTATGAATGGTTATGGTTTGAGAAGAATGCTTTGGCCTCAGGTTAGGTGCGTTGTATGTGGATTGACAACGCAATTCAGGGGATGGAAATTAGCACCAGCCATTAGCCAAATGCTGGTACACATAATATCAAAGTGATTGGTAGAATTCAGACACAAAACAATGATTTACTATTGAATGACTGATGAATTTTAACATTGACATGTCAGTGGCTAACAATACTAGTCGTTTGTCCTACTCAACAGTTACATGTTTCTGCTTGTAATGAGCTAATATCTACTCAAGGGTCGGCAACCTTTATTATCAAAAGAGCCATTTTGCCCCCTCTTCCGCCAAAGAAAAATAGTCTGGAGCCGCAAAACATAACACACCTTATAAACTTTTAAAAGTTTTAATCTTTTAGATTTTACCTGTTACAACCACAGAATACAACAAACAGAACTGCAGTGTGCATGTGTAGGCGTACTTTGAAATAAATTCAACAGTGAACTATGGAGGCCTATTTGAGTCCTTCCTATATTTGTGTAACATTAAAATAAAAACTAGCCCACTTTAATATATATAAAACATGTATCTACAGCTTAGCAGCTTTAAAAAAGTAAATAAATTAGGAACGTTTGTGACATCCATTTCAGTGTGTCTCATCCTCTTTGGGTTTCTCTCTCAGCCAGCAATCAATTGGAGCACCTGAACATACAAAAAAAAAAAATCAGCTCCGGGTCTGAAATAAATGTTTTTTTCTGA
>OMOU01092135.1:0-15725 GCA_900312585.1 Malacocephalus occidentalis
CGGGAGTATGGGGTGCCGGGGCCGTTAGTACATGCCATTCAGTCCTTGTACAAACAAAGTGAGAGCTGTGTCCATATTCTAAGTCGAGCACGTTCTCAGTGGGTGTTGGGCTCTGCCAAGTTTGCCCCTTGTCATCAATTCTGTTTGTGATTTTCATGGACAGAATCTCAAGGTGTAGCCGAGGTGAGGAGAGTGTCCGGTTTGGGGACCTGAGAATTGCATCCCTGCTCTTTGCAGACGATGTAGTTCTGTTGGCTACATCAGACCGTGACCTCGAGCATGCACTGGGGTGATTTGCAGCCGAGTGTGAAGCGGCCAGGATGAGAGTCAGCACCTCCAAGCCTGAGGCCATGGTTCTCTGTCGGAAAACGATGGAATGCTCCCTTCAGGTTGGGAGTGAGTTGCTGCCTCAAGCGAAGTATCTCGGGGTCTTGTTCACGAGTGAGGGAAAAATGGAGCGGGAGATGGACAATACTGTACCGGTCCGTTGTGGTGAAAAAGGAGCTGAGCCGGAAGGCGAAGCTCTCGATTTACCGGTTGTGGTTAGTGACCGAACGAACGAGATCGTGGATACAAGTGGCCGAAATTACTTTCCTCCAGAGGGTGGCTGGGCTCAGCCTTAGAAATAAGGTGAGGAGCTCAGACATCCGGAGGGAGTAGAGCCGCTGCTCCTCCGCATTGAAAGGAGTCAGCTGAGGTGTTTCGGGCATCTGACCAGGATGCCTCCCAGGTGCCTCCTTTTAGAGGTTTCATCTGGCCTGGGAATGCCTCGGGATCCCCCAGGAGGAGCTAGAAAATGTTGCTGGGGAGAAGGGCACCTGGAGAGCCCTGCTTAGCCTGCTGCCTCCGCGACCCGGTCTTGGATAAGCGGAAGCAAATGGATGGATGGATGGATAACCCTGAACAGACTAGATCTGCATTACTGATATGCATTCCTCTATCACGAGCTGTAGTTCTAATGAGATTCTCACACTGCAAAATGACATTGAGATCAAATCCAGGGCAATATCTGGCATTAATGAAGAGTTCTGGAACCTACTGCTGCAACAAAAGTATCCCAACTTCAGAAGATGCGCCTTGAAATTCACCGCACTATTTGGATCCACCTATTTGTGTGAGTTTGCTTTTCCTCACATGAAAACCATCAAGTCTCAGTGCAGATCTACAATGACGCATGACCACCTTGTGGCCTGCATAAGGCTTACTACCAGCTCCTACTGCCCTGACTATGAGAAACTAGCTGCCTCCTCCCAGTGCCAGCGGTCCGACTAATTTCGAGAAATAAATGTATTTCCACTTTTCCAACTTGGAGAACTACCTTTCATTATCATTATTATGGATTATTCTGTTTGTTGTCTGCATATTAAATACATAGGTTGGGCAACCCTTGTGTTTGGGTACAGGATCGAGTACATGTAGGGGTACAGGAACTTGTATGTTTAGGGGTACAGGACCTTGTATGTGTCGGCATGCAGGACCTAGTACATGTAGGTGTGCAGGACATAATACGTTTAAGGGTACAGCACCTAGTAAGTGTAGGCATGCAGGACCTAGTCTGTAAGACCTAAGATGTGTAGGGGTACAGTCTAGAGTAAGCAGAGGTGAGAATACGATTGTTTACTTTAACAGCAGCTTTCTTTCTTCACTGCTGCGTCTCGGTGTTCCGCCTCTCTGTTGCCCATCAGTGTTCTGTGGTTGTGTGTTGTTCTCCCAGTCAGTGTATGGCTTGCAAAACGACATTGGAGGTCACAGCCCCGTCAACACTCCCACCCCAGAGGTCAGGGAGCCAACAGAGGAGGAGCTACTGCAACAGGCAAGGAGATCCCGGAATATTGCCTTCAAAACATTTCGGCATTATGCTGGCTTTTGCCTGTTTACACAGAACCAAAAAGCCAGCATAATAGTCTGTGAGCAAAAGAGTCTGTGATACACGTCATGTGTATCGTACAAGCATGTTTGTGCGATCAGAAATATGTTGGAGGAGAAACGGAAGAGATTGAATAAATCCACACACATAGCACGTCATCAGAACGCAACCCCCTACCCCAGCATGCCGGCTTACCCCTACTGCTGCCATTTCCGGGCAGAAAGGTTATGTGTAACATTCTGTGTAACATTTTACACAGAGGGCGACACCGAATGAAGCCGCAACATTCATGCAAGGAAGCGGCTGTGTAAAAGGGCCTATATGATTTGGCCTGGTAGATTTATGGAACACGGTTTTCTTATGTGTTAATCATTATTATTTATTTACTATTTGTTGTAAACATGTAAAACATACAGCAATAAAATAGACACATACATTGTACAGTAATTCATTACAAGACACATTCCACTTCTTTTCTGCAATCTTTTATCGGCATTCTCTTTCTCTTCTCTATTGTTTATATCCTCTTCTCTCCTTGTCTTCAGATTCAGTTTTGGCATGCACAGCTAGAGCGACACCGATTAAAGATGTCCAAAGTTGCAGACAGGTAACCCTGTGATTCACCTCATTGGGTCACCTTGTGGGTTTCATGAGATGCTTTGGGCCTCCTCCATCCCACACTTTGTCCATTGAAAAAGTTTTATTTTCACAAATCATTCGCATTCCGCTCCATCCAACATGACGTGGTCTCTCCAGCCTGATCAGCTACAGTGAGCAGTACACAGAGTACGACCCCTGCTTCACCACCCCGGAGCCCTCCAACCCCTGGAGCTCAGACGACACCACCTGCTGGGAGCTGGAAGCCAGGTCCCCGCCCACTAAACTCCAACACACTACACCTGCCGATTGTGCCATGTCGGGTGCCCTTCTGTAAAGCCTGCGGCTTAAAACAGCCGTAAAACAATGTTTGAATCTAATTTGATGATTGCATGTGTGTGTGTGTGCACTTGTGTGCATGTGTAGTAAAGAACCAGGGCAACAGCGAGTGCGGCGATGGGGGTTTGGTTTCAACGAAGTTCTAAAGGATCCGGCCGGTCGAGAACAGTTCCTCAAGTTCTTGGAGTCAGAATTCAGCTCAGAGAACCTCAGGTTGGTGAATAAAGAGCTCTATCAGGCCTGTGTGTTGGGACCACCCTGGTTTCGTTCCCGTTCTGTCTGAATGCCTGGACGGTCTCGCTAGGCTAACGATAGTGTGTTTTATTCATCGAGCCATCATGTGACACTGAGCAGTGGAAGTATGCAGGTTCTGGATGGCAGTGCAGGAGTTAAAGAAGCGTCCCATTCGAGACGTAGCGCCGCTGGTCCAGAGCATCTGGCAGGAGTTCCTGGCTCCGGGGGCGCAGAGCGCCATCAACGTGGATTCCAAAAGCTATGCCAAGACCACCGAGAATCTCAAAGACCCCGGGCGCTACACGTTTGAGGACGCACAAGTGAGCCCCCCGCCAAAAAAGAGAGCACATTTGGAAAACTCTAACACATTTTTTCACTATTGCCCATTTTCAAGAACTATTTTGTTTAAAGACATTCTTCTTTTCATTGTTTGGTTCTTCCGTGTCAGGAGCATATTTACAAACTGATGAAGAGCGACTCCTATAGCCGCTTCCTGCGCTCCACTTCCTACCAGGAGCTCCTGCAGGCCAAGAAGAAGGTAGGGCCTGGAGAGGATGCCGGTGGCTGACTCTGTTTGCCGTGTTGTGTCACGCGTGAAGAGCTTCTCTGTGTGGTGTGTGAGGGTTCTGCTGCCTCTATAACACACACTCTAGCCGGGTGGTGTCTCCACTGAGGCTAGACAATGAATTAATTCGTTTTTAGATAAAGGAGCTTGCAGTTGCCAGTCTACAATATGCTGGAACATGTTAGTGTATATAATGCACTATATGGGAAGTTAAACATGAATACCTGAATGTTTTTGTTGACATTAGAACGAAGCGGTTCACCATTTTGAAAGATATTTTTTGTGATGGGGTAAGTGATTCATTCGAGAGAAAGAAACATTTGCACAGATATTTTTTCAAGAAAAAAAGTGTGCAAATATTGAAAGGTGTGCAAAGGTTCTGAACAACAGAAGGAAATTGATGTTTCAATTCAGTTGCTGAATTGGCAACTAAACAAGCAAAAACATAACAAAACCTAAGGCAGAGTGTCATAGGTTTGTCCATTGCTGAAAACGCTCAAACTTGTGTTATTTATTGTTTTAATGTATTTACTTTTTTGTCCACAGAAAAGCAAAAACCTGTTCTGAAGTATGCAGGTAAGGGTACTGGCAGAACTCCAACTGAATGAAAATGATAATGTACTGTATGATAATGTACTGTATCATATCTGTCATATTCTTCCATAGGACAGTGAGAACAGATGAAGTGCAGCTTAGATGTTTGTCCTTTCTTGCATCAGAATGAAAGTCAATTTGATTTGATGTTCTGTTAGGAACCACGCACAACCATATGAGTTGTAGCCAGTGGACAGTGGACATGACCTGGTCCTGTGTAGACAGCCATGGGAGAACCATCCCCCCAATGTGTATCATTTACGTTCCAAACAAACATCACCTGGAAACCAATAACATGAAAGAAATGATTGAGAACATTTCCACCAATTAATAAAAACGGATCTTGTAGTTTTCCTATTTGTTGTAAACATCACTTCAATGGAAGCCATGCTAAAGCTGTGTTTGACTATGATGGGGATCAGAGTGATGTAGGAGTTAGCAAAGCAAAGTTAGCCAGGTGATGTTTGACACAAAAGCATACACCTGGTTTCCTTTGTTTGGTTGTTTTCTCTGATTGGTTTGGAGAATCCGTCTTGATTTTTGGGGGGGTTGTTTGTCAAAATCAACTCAATAGCAGGAGAGGTTTATGGATCCAAGATATCAGGAATACTCAAACAAAGACGTGTTTTTATTTTTCCAATTTTGTTTGTGGTTGGAAACACGTGGAGAGTGGTGTGTAGAGTGGCTGTAATGGTCTTCAAGCACAAAAGCTCGGGGCTGAATCTAAGGACATGGAGCGGCAGAGACCACGTGAGGTCAACCTTATGGGTAGAGGTCCAGTCTCTAAAGGCTTCAGCGCCACTCACAGCACCAGGAAAACTGCACAGGGAAGCAACCTCGAGAAGGAACACAGCAGGTCGATGCTGAGTGGGCGGATGTCATGCTGGCAGAAAGAAAACTATGATGTTAGTAGAAAACAGTTGATTAGTGAGGACATAAGCGTTAGAGGTTAAAGGTTAACTCGTTTCCAAGGCAGGTTTGATATTTATACATGTATAGCCATTTCACTTTTTAAAACTGAGGATCTCAATACTCGTGCACCATAAAGGCAGCACCTACATGTTTGTTTGCACTGTAATAATAATAATGTAATAAATATGAGAGGAATTTAATAAAGTACAGCCTAGAATGACATACATGTTACATACATGTATTTTTATCCCTCATTTTATATGAAGGGTCCAATTTAAGAGAGGTATCCTGTTTTATTTACTGCCTGAGCTAACTAAAGACTATTATAACTATATTTAGATTAGATTAGATTCCATTTGATTGTCATTGCACAGAGTACACATGCACAGTGTCTATATATTTTCACATTCATGTATTTCTGGTTTTGTTTTATCACCTTTTCATCCTAATGTCCCAATGGCCAGTGTCAAAACTGAAAAAGTTCAACTGTAGGACGATGTGTTACTTTCTAACAGATTGATGGACATCATTGTGACCTCGTGTATTTTTTTTATATTGACCACTACAGGTGGGGATAGCGTTTAACTGAGGACTGAATTTTTGTATTTTATTTTGACCTTTTTTTTCTATGGACCGACCAAGGTCCAAACTATACAGCACCTATAACTATTTTCACAGACAAAAGAGGGACCATTTCACTGACAGTTCAGCATGAACAATTGTCCTGAGGTGTGCTGAGGGAGGAGAGACGGAGTCATCGCTAGGTGGTGTCAACATGGAGGGAAGCAGCGGATCTGTATCATAAAGGCATGGAACACCTCAGAACAGATACATCTCAGCAATAATAGAGGAAGCACCTCAATCATAGGAATGCATCTATAGAACTGAAAATCATTGTGCCAGTCTGGTTGTGAAAGTAAATTAGGTGTTTCACATTAAACTAAGATCATCCAATACAATACTGATCGATATTGTATATGTATTCAACAACCTGATTTGACAAGATCGTGACATCAGTGCCAGTGTATTAAGAAAAACAAACCCTAATTTTGTAGTTAAAAGATGAGATGAAGCTTCAGATACATCCATCTATCCATGCATTCTCTTCTGCTTATCCGGGGCCGGGTCGTGGGGACAGCCGGCTAAGCAGGACTCTCCAGGCTTCCTTCTCCTCTCCTCTCCTTCTCTCCAGCAACACTCTCCAGCTCCTCCTGGGAGATCCTGAGGCGTTCCCAGGCCAGATGAGATATATAATCCCTCCAACGGGTTCTGGGTCTGCCCCGGGTCTCCTCCCAGCCGGACGTGGCCGGAAATAGGGACCATCACCTCGTTCTGCCACACCATAGGTGCTGTCCCTGACCCCCACGTGACATTGAATAGGCATGTCAGCCATGACAGCCCCACAATGTCCAGAGTCTTCAGCATCTCAGGGCGAATCTCATCCACACCTGGCACCTTGCCACTGAAGACCTGTTTGACTATTACAGCGACCTCTGCCAAGGATATGGGTGGGGCTTCCCCCGAGGCTTCAGACTCTGCCTCTTCTCCAGAGGGCATGTTGGTCGGGTTCAGGAGTTCATCAGTGTTCTTTCCACTGCCTGACAAAATCCTCAGTCTGGGTAGGCAGTTTTCCTCCCTGACTGAGAACAGCCTGAGCTAAGCACTGCTTTCCCTTCCTGAGTCACCGAGCGGTTTGCCAGAACTTCCTTGAGGCCAACCAAAAGTCCTTCTCCATGGCCTCCCCGAACTCCTCCCACACCCAGGTTTTTGCTTTGGTGACCACTGAAGCTGCAGCCCTCCTGGCCTCCCGGTATCCGTGTGCTGTTTCGGGAGACCCCTGGGCCAACCAAGCCTGAAAGGCCTCCTTCTTCAGCCTGACAGCTTCCTTCACCGCTGGTGTCCACCAACGGGTTCTTAGGTTGCCGCCATGACAGGCACCGACAGCCTTTTGACCACAGCTCCTAGCCGCCACCTCTGCAATGGAGGCTCTGAACATGGCCCACTCAGTGTCCCCAACCTCTGCCCACCGTACGTACAGGGGCTTCCACCCAACATTCCCAGTTCACCCTCACTACCCATTTGGTTTTACCAGGTCTGTCCGGCAGCCTTCCCCACCATCTGATCCAACTCACCACCAGGTGGTGATCAGTTGACAGCTCCGGACCTCTCTTTACCCAAGTGTCCAAAACATGCGGCCGCATATCTGCTGATATGACAACAAAGTCGATCGTTGATCTTTGGCCTAAGGTGGTCCGGTACCAGGTACACTTGGCCAGTCCATGACTAGCACAGAAGTTCAACAACAAAGCACCACTCTGGTTTAGGCAGGCCGTTCCTCCCAATCACCCCCCTCTAGGTTTCTCCATCGTTGCCCATGTGTGCATTGAAGTCCCCCAGTAAAACGATGGAGTCGCCGGATGGAACCCTTTCCAGGATGCCACCCAAGGACTCCAAGAAGTTTGGATACTCAAAACTGCTGTTTGGTGCATAAGCACACACAACAGTCAGAGCCTTCCTCCCCAGCGGTTTACAATGCACTTGGCTTCAGATACAAGCAAACATTGGTTGTGAAACCAAATCAAAAGAACATTTTCATCTGATGAAACTCTGATGAAGTACAGGATATCCTCAACAAGTATGACTATTACAAATATTCTTTGTACATGGAACATTTTACTGCATTACACAATTGACATCCATGAAAGTCACATTTTAAAATACATGATTTTATTGAAGTGAAATTGAAAGTAGATTTGTACTTGGGGATGAGCTACTGCAAGAGCAAATACACCTTGCGCATGATTGGATGGTCATCGGCCTTCAGGTCTTCATTCCCAGCTTGGCTTTCTGTTAAAAGGGGAAGCACAATGGCCGAATGTAGTTTTTCCAGTATTTTCCACTATTTTTATCATTTGTTATCCAAGAAACATACCATATGTTCAATTACAATGGTAGTAACCTGCCCAGAGACTATAGGCGAAAATTAGCTCATTAGCTAACTCTGGCACATTTACATTGATGTAGAAACTGAAAATGTGATTAATGTGCACCGTCCGTGCTAAATAAAATAACAAAATTAAAATTCATTAATTTTATTACAGATTTCTCCATAAACCACCAACAAAATAATTTAGTATTTGAGAGAGTAGTATGTCCAAAAGGTCCATAATGCAGATGGAGTCAAAATGAAGTGTAGACATGGCACACATACGATTCCTGAGGCGAGTTTGGGCTTCACGCTGAACGTGGACTTCTCCTTAGCCTGCCGGAAGCGCTCCTCTGCCAGCTTCAGTCTGAGGGGACAACACACAGCTGAGCTTGAAGACTTTAAGGTGAATCTTTATTCAGGTCGGGAATATGTGTGTTGGATCACTTAAAATAAGGGTTAGACGACTAAAACATAAGCACAGAATGAATTGTTTGTTCACTTTCTATTATGATATGTATTGTTATGCATTGTGCTAAATTAGCAATTTGGCATCTGATGGCTGTGCCTTCCATGGGTTATCACTGTAGCGTTGCCCAAACATAAATATAGAGCATCATTAGAGATGGCGCTGGGGGGACTCCTACCTGGCCTGCAGCATGTTCTTGTTCTCCCGCTTCCACTGGTCCTTGAAGTCAGAGGAGAACTCGTGCCACAGAGTGAAGAAGGTGCCAGGGGAGATCTCTTTCTCCCCTGACTTGGCCTTCACCGAGAAGGACACGGATAGCTCCAAGAACCTACACAGGAACCAGTTGACTCACAGTCAGCCTACACAGGAACCAGTTGACTCACAGTCAGCCTACACAGGACGCTACACTGTAAACAGTTGGCTCACAGTATTTTGTTGTATACGAGATGTTGGCGAGACAAATATTTAACACAAACTATACTCTTGTTGAAAGCTTGCATTATAGTTACAGTATGAGACATAAGTATTGATTGAACCACTACTGAAGGAACATAACTACATAACTTCCTTTGAGGTCAAAGAGATCACTCACATTTTGTGAGTGTTGCTGAGTAGCGTTTCTTGGGTCTCCAGTTCACATTTGGCTGTTGCAAAAGAATGCACACACGCACACACACACACACGCACACACACACACACACACACACACACACAAATGTAATACTTCAAAACCAGGAATGAGCCATCATCTGACACATAACAATTCACTGTCCCACAACTACTATTAAATGCTGTGTGCGCGTTTTATATTTCACTTTGAGCTTTTCACCTGAGTAAGAACACACGTTACAAACACATGCATCCCCTTTTGGTCAACCAATAAGATTAAAATTATAACTTCAGTGGACCTGAAACCAACGTTTCAATGTAAGTTGGAAACTGTAAGGTGCTGTCTATGGGAGACAGAGCGGAAAATACGAGGTTGTGAGACATGTATTCAATCGAATTTCAGTTACCTTGGCTCAGGAACTCCTCCATCTTGTCCTTGAATGGCTGAAGGTGATCTTCTTCTGAAAGTGTCACCACCTTCTCCACCTCTGCTGTGCACGCTAGGGAGAAGGCAACAATACAGGAGTAACTAAAAGCACAAAGTCTACATTAAGGAAGAGCTGTGAAAGAGATAGAAATGGATAGTTATTATACTCCAAATGTGTATTCTTGAGTTGAGTGCGCCTGCCTCTGGAGTGGACTTCCAGCAAGATACTGCTAACTGCAGTGGGATGGCATTTACAGAGACCTGGCTAGGGCTACACCCTAGGGTACCTGACTCCCTCTACCCCCAGGACAGAACAAGGGAGTCAGGTAAACGCAGGGGTGGAGGGGTATGCTTTATATATAACAGTATGGCCCGTCTACCTTCCTCTGGAATCTAGCTCTGTGATAATTACAGCAGTCATTCCACCGCAGGCAGATAAAACTGTGCGCGCTAGATGACCTGTATGGAGTAATTAATGGACTAGAGAGCACTCACCCGTTTATCGTTGTTGGCTTTAACAGGGCTAATATGAGGGATGTTTTGCCTAAATATCACCAGCACCAGCTAGCAGAAGTATTCACCTCTATATTCAATCTATCCTTGTACCGCTCTGCAGTCCCCACCTGCTTCAAACAGACCACCATTGTCCCTGTACCGAAGAAACTTTCCATCACCTGCCTGAATGACTACCGCCCTGTAGCACTGACCACCATCATCATGAAGTGCTTTGAGCAGCTAGTCAGAACCCACATCTTCTCTAAATTCTTGTGAATTCTCACCCTCTGGCCAGGGGTCAAAAGAGCTGTAGAAGAGTACTCCCGACACTGTACGGAGTGCCAAATCAACAGTCCGAAGGTAACCTACAGAATCCCCTTCCCATCATAGAAACACCTTTTAGTAGCATTGCCATGGATAGAGTTGGACCACTCTCAAAGTCTAGCTCTGTATAGCTTGGTTATCCTGGACTATGCCACCCGATATCCTGAGGCCATACCCCTTCACTCAGCTACCGGAAAGTCTGTGGCCAGGCAGATGTTCCAACTATTCAGTAGAGTACGCCTACCTGGGGAAATTCTGACAGACCAAGGCTTGCTTTATGTCACAGGTCATGAAAGTGATGTGCAAAAACCTGAATGGAAGAGGAAATGTCAAGCCACAGGTAAAAAATGTAGACTCAATTGCAACTTGGCCCCAACCCCAGGCCAAGGCTGGGGCCAAGGCCCCAGGCTGGTGAGGACCTTCCTAGTTTTAGTGAGGTAGTACAGACAGCTTGTGTCTAACTTTCCGTCCATGGCAACACCACTGAGCTGACTGGGTGAAATGGACAGAAAAGTCTGAGCTGGTCTTTACCACATTGAAGCAAGCCCTCTGCAGCGAGCCTGTGCTACACACCACAGACTTCAGCAAGCTGTTTGTGTTGCAGACTGATGCTTCAGAGGTGGGCTTTGGGGCAGTCCTGCCGCAGTTTAAGGATGGTATGGAATACCCTGTGACCTTTGTGAGACCTAAGTTGCTCCCACATGAAAATAACTACATATCCATAGAGAAGCAGTTTAGTACTACTTATTGGGAATTAATGCTGGCCATGAACATGCCCCACTGAAATGGATGGCCAACAATAAGGACAAGAATGCCAAGGTAACCCATTGGTTTCTCCACTTGCAGGACTTCAAGTTCACAGTAGAACACAGAGTGGGAAAGCTGCATGGGAATGCGGATGCCATGTCCAGATTGCTGGTGGTCTGTCTCTCCCCACTGTAATTCAGAGCTGAGAAGTGGGGTATGCGAGGGCCTGATCCTTGAATAATGCCCCACGGGGCTGCAGAGGCATGGTGTGGTACTGCAGGTGCATTACTATTAAAGAAGCTCTGCCCCTACCCAGGGCCTCTCAATGCCTTTGTCCAGGTGTGGCCAATTAAGGGGTAATCAAGAACTGTTCTTAAGCTGATGAAATCAAAGGCCAGGCAGGCTTGGGCAGGAGGACTGTGGAGACCAGGATGCTCCACTAAGCCAGTCTTGGGGTAAGTGGCCCCTGGCCCCCGTTTTGAACATTTAAACAGTTTATGGACTTATTTTTGGATAACCATTCTAAGCCTTGTTTGTGAATTACCAAGGAGAAGAGGAAGCCCGCATAAGGAGGAGGAAACAGCAGAGCAGCGTTGGCCATCATTTTATGACACCATGGATTTCAGATTCTTGACGCCCACATCTACACTCCCAGACAAAAGTTATTAGATTAGATTAGATTCAGCTTTATTGTCATTGCACAGAGTATGCATACTAGGACAATGAAATGCAGTTGGCATCCAACCAGAAGTGAAAAACTAGTAGTACAACAGTAGAACGTTGTGAAGGACGTGCCCTTAAAGGTGGACTCCAAGAAGCTTGCCCCCCCGTTTATTGGTCCATATGTCGTTGAGTCTATAATGAACCCTTCCTCCCTTCATGTTCACCCTACATTCCATGTGTCCCAAATCAAGCTGGTCTCCTCGAGTCCCCTCTCCCCGCTCGACTCCAAATCCACCTCCTCCTAGAATGGTCGACGGCCACCCAGTTTACACCGTCAATCGACTCCTGAAAGTACGCCGTTGCAGTTGGGGGCATCAATACCTGGTGGACTGGGAGGTTTATGGTTCATGTTCGTAACCAAAAACAAACCCATTTACATTTCCTGTCCTTCTGCGTCTGCACCTGGATCCTACATACACGACCATTTTCAATGCATTTATACTGTATATATTTTTTTTTCTGGCCCTGTGTTATGTCCATGATGTACAAAACACTGACTTTGACTTCCGGCTAATTTCCTATCAAGGCATCTCCTCCTGGATCGATTTAGGGAATCCACCTTGCCTGTCGATCACAGGCACATGAAGACAACACTTGGCAGAGAAACGTGGGAGGGAGCAGAGAAGGAAGGTTTCGGGGGGTTTGGATCTCTTCTGCTCTCTTAAAACTCTCAAATCGTACCTACAGCATATTTAAAGAAGGCCTGGGTGGATTTATACTAAGGTTACCCCCACCAGGAGCGACCCCACTACTGATCGCATGTGTTTGATTGCTTGACTGATGCGCACAAACAACACACACACCGTCGGGACTTTTGGTTAAGTATAGTGATACTTTCATACTTATTTGCTCACCGCAGAGTCCATTCAAATATAGACCATGTCCAAAACGTTACTGTTAGTCTAAGCCGGCATGCAACTCCCGGCATCCTGTGCCAGGGTTCCTAACTACAGATCCAACTCACAAGGCACCCAGTTTGTCAGAACAGTCAGTGTATTCCCATAAATACATTGTACAGCCTATTTGTGTATACATAATATATACATAATCATCAGTAATGTGGATATAGTGACTGAGTGGGTTAAGGCCAGTGCTAAATTTGTGCCGGAACAAGATCTGGAACCTACGAAATCGGGACCGGCAGCTATTAGATAGGATCCGGCACCTATTTGGTAGGATATATGGTCGGACATTACATCCCGTCAGACTCTGTCCCGATTGTGGCTATTGGCAGTTGCCTGTCAAGATGAATTACAAAGCCCTATGCACGAGTCGCATACGGACACAGGACACCCGAACACCCCCCGGCCGGTAGGCTTATAGCATGTTCCAGCACCTATAGCCTCTATTCCGGCACCTCAGGGCTGTGTTATCCAGCTTTGTTTTTTTTACAATTTTATCTTCAGTTTTGTTTTCCGGCACCTCCCGGGTTACAAATGAAGCACTGGTTAAGGCAAATAGTAGAACAACTAGAACATTCTGTCAAGTTCACAAAATTACATCACTTTACTGTAATGTAACCTTTAAAACCAGGAAAAGACAACACAAATTTACAATATATAAAATCGATCCTGTCTCATATTACGATACCGATATATTGGCCAGCCCCACTGTCGGCAGCCCTACCGCCAACCAATCAAATATGTTCCAACAGTGGCCACTCAACCACTTCTGTTCTTCTGCTGTTTGTTTAGCTTGTAGCGCATTAAAGCTTGTTTGTTGTGTGTTGTGTGTTTGTTTGTGTTCTTACCTCGAAGGTCCTTCCTTAATCGCACCATGTCCTTGTGGAAATCCTCGAACTTCATCTGCGATGCCTGGAACAGATCCTGGGGCTCCGGGAGGGGGTACACACAAGTCTCCTTACCAGCATCCTGACAACAACAACAGAGAGAATCATTAGGTCCCAATCACACAAAATTCTGCTTCTGCGGTGGCTATTTTATCATCGTTATTAATGGGAACTAAGAGTTTTGCTCGCTGCTTTAGAACTGCTGAGCACCTTTTGTTTCTGCCTGAGTGCCATGATAATCCCAGAGTTGAAAACATTTAAATGTATCAATGTAACAATTGTAAATACTTTTATGTGCGTTCATTCATTATGGGATAGAAGATAGGAGCGTATTCACCACATCATTAAATGACATTCAGTAGAGTGTGTTTTGGTGGCTGGTTTAAGCAGCCTCACTTGGCCCTGGCTGATTACTCTGGACGAGGCTGCACCTGTGCTGAATTGACGAATCAATACCCACAGAATAAAGCAACCATCACCACACATACTGAAGAGAGCACTAGCATGCTAGCGTGTACCATTTGCTCTGCCTGCATAACCATTTACCATTTAGCAACTCTTACAATAAACGTATCTATGAAGCATCCTTCTTGTGCTCCTCTTCTGAGGAGTGAAACGATTACTTGAAGACCAGTGGACAAGGAAATGGCAGAATGCAAAAAAGAACTACCTCGTCAAAGTGTTGGAGATAATACGCCACGATATATGATAGAAGACTCCTGGTGTTGTCCTGTGAATGGAGAGGAAACAGCGCAATGTATACACACACACAGTTCAATACAATAACACACACAGATCAATGTGTACACACATTGTACACACACACACACACACAGTTCAATGTATACACACCCAGATCTATGTATACAGACACACAATTAATAGTATAAACACACCCAGATCCTTGTATACACACACACACACAATGTAGATTAGAGAGATTCAAATAGTATGCATGGTTATAAGAATCAAACAGATATTTAAGTAACGTTAAACACAGTAAATAAGATAATAAAATGGGCTTCCTACATGTAGTGTACATGTAATATAGCCTTTAGTATTGATGCCTCATCTAGTATTACATGTTATATAGCCTGTGCTTTATGTATTACATGTAAATATAGCCATGCATTATTTTGAATAGGAAATGGATGTATTACAATCAAACATCTAAAAAAAACATTATATAACAGTAAAAATAACAAAGCGGCCAATGTGGAAAAATCTGGTGGTCAAGCCAAAAATGTCTACCCCTGCACAAGCACTGTGTGTGCGTGTATGGAGATATGTATATACAGTATATACAGTATATACAGTATATACAGTATATACATGTACGTATATACATGGTATGCACAACAGTGCAGTGGCTGTTGCAACTCACAGCGCTCTTGACATCTTTGATCTTAGGGAGGATGTCGAGGTTGAAGCCGTCCGCCTGGCCTCTGGTGCGATTTCCTCCGTTCATGAAGTTACCGAAGGCCAGAATGAGGCCCAGCACGTGCATGACGCCCTCTCCACTCCGCAGCGTCTGGAGCAGGGAGCAGGACTGTTCCTGGTATGTGTAGTGATGTGTTGTGTACTATCTGAATGCTCTGGGAGTGCAAGACGCTACCGTTGTAACTGAAGCGTCGGGGTTACCTTGCACACTCGCTGCATGATGTCCAGCTTACGGAGTATGGAGGAAATACATTCCGTGAAGCTGGACTGGAAGAGGATGCAGAAAACTCGCTCGTGGAAGTTAGGGATTTGGGACAGCTGGTGCAGGAATCTGAAATCAACCAGAGAGTTCAGTGATCGGTGTTCCAGTCAGCCTACATGGTTTGTATTGTGTTCCATTGTGTACCATGTTCATGGTAGCATAGAAGACCTACTGTTCAGGTTTGTCCAATGGCTTGGCTTGATCTTTCTCTTTAGAAGACTTGAGGTGTTTATCTATCTTCTCCAGCTCCTCCTGTTGTGCTCTCTACAATTGAAAAAATAATTTTCACAAAAAAAAACACAAAACATGTGTAAAAGTGTAACTGTAATAATAATAATAATAATTACCGGACGGACAACCCCCCGTCTTTTTATTGTCGCGGTTAACACCATGCCTGTACACCCGT
>OMOU01092142.1:0-11335 GCA_900312585.1 Malacocephalus occidentalis
CTTAGTCGCGGCAGCGCAATATTTCAATGACACATTGACATCAACACTGTCGCTTGAGCAGGGGGTGGGGGGAAAAGAATCACCAGGATGCAGGAAATTAAAAAGCAGGAAATTAAAAAGCAACAAAACAGGTTTTGGATCATCAATGTATCATCAATCAACAGAATCCTTCACACAAATTGGCATGGTCGTATTTTGTGTGCATGCGCGAGAGATAGAGAAACGGAGAGAACGAGCACATGGCTTCCAAATTCGCACACACTGGTACCTAAACTAGAATGTCCGTCCCTCAGATTCAGACAGTGTTACCCTGTCAACCAAACAGTGACATGCTGTGATTTACCATAAAGTGGACGAGAATGGACCGTTGGGTGGACCGGAAACATTGCAATATAGGGGCATTTGGTGTGTGTGTGTGTGTGTGTGTATCAATACATGTTTAATGCAGTTGTGAAGTCTTCTGCTTTTACTCAGTATTTATGAGTGATGAATGATGAATGAGTGATGGCCTAAATTGTACAATAGTTGGACACTTGAATGTCTGCTTGCAATTACTTTTCCTAGACTTCTGCTTTCAGAGCTAGTTATTCATTAAGTGATTACTAAAAACCAATAATAATCAAATGCAGACGCAATTATGTTATATGATAAAGAGTATATATATTTATATAGTCTTACCGGCCCTTTGAGGACGACCATAATGCTGATGTGGCGATTGTTACTTCTGAACACATTTTTGTGTGTTATTCAATTCTGTGACCAAAAACCCATACCATTTTAAATATAATGCTGGCATATTTTGTGAAGCTCTCTCCCCTAAGAATCAACACCTTATCGCGGTGGGGGGGTTTGGGTGCCCCGGTGACCCTGGGAGCTGTGTTGTCCGGGGCAACTGCCCCTGGTAGGGTCTCCCAAGGCAAAGTGGTCCCAGGGGAGGGGGCCAGACCGATAGCAATTCAAAGACCCAAGATTTCGGTCACCTCGCCCGGACAAGGGACACCGGGGCGCCGTTCTGCAGCCAGACCCGGGAGGGGAGCTCGTTGGAGAGTGCCTGGTGGCCGGGCCTGGATTCACGGGGCCCGGCCGGGCCAAGCCCGAAAGTACGACATGGAGCCGCCTCCCTGTGGGCCCACCACCTGTAGGGAGAGTCATTGGGGTCGGGTGCGTTTTAAATCAGGCAGTAGGCAAAGGCGGGGTCCTGGGCGTGCGGATCCCCAGCATCGCTGACCGGTTCTAGGGACGTGGCACATCACCTTGCTAGCGGGGAAGTTAGTTAGGGGAGGGACTTCAATGCACATGTGGGCAATGATGAGGAAACCTGGATCGGCCTGCCCGATCTGAACCAGAGTGGTGCTTTGTTGTTGGACTTCTGTGCTTGTCACGGACTGGCCATAACAAACACTATGTTCAAACATAGGGTGGCTCATAAGTGTACCTTGTACCAGACCACCTTAGGCCAAAGATCAATCAGCTCAGACATCCGGAGGGAGCTCGGAGTAGAGCTGCTGCTCCTGTCACAAACATCAACACTTTCAATTCAACAGGAACACATACAATTCTCTCACCTGGATCTTCCATGTTGAGATTTCTGAGCATCCATTGGACAATATCTGACCCTAAAAAAACAACCAAAAACAAAATATTCTTGTTAATATCACATGTATATTTGATATTAATCAAATCAATCACACCACCTTTGTCAATATGTTTTGTTGGCAAAATATCATAAAGAGTGCGCTTTTAAATAAATTCATTTGAGTATTGGGTATTTTTGCTTCAGTAATACAACCTTAGGTTGACAAACACATTTTTTTAAATAGCCATAAAATATTGCAGAGGGATGTATCCACTGCACACCTGCTGAATATCTTGTCAGGTAAAACAATCATAAAACAGGTATCTGAAATCAAGCAATCTGATTGGTTCACAGCCATGATATAATAACCATATACCACAGCTATCCGTCTAATTCCGTTTCACAATTGGTATCACTCCGCCTGTGAGGGGAAAACAAGTGTGAAGCCTCTCTCCATAGTGACTGGAGAGAGTGCAGCAACATCCTTGCCACACCAAGCGACACACATCCACCTAACAACAAATGCCTCCACGCAGTTTTAAAAGTCATCCGACTGATGCTGGACACTTTTTCAGCAATATACATGCAATGTTCCCCATGCAATGTTCAGATGGCAACAACAAGTTAATTTAGCCTTACTTTGAGAATGACAATATGGAGAGATCATCTTGAAATTGTATTTTATTCAAATCAATACTGGATCCACCCCCACCCCCTGCCCCCGTTCTTTTGTGTGTAGTTTATACATCCTCAGTGCCTGAAATGCTGTGCTTTAATTCAGCTGCACTGTCGGCATAATGTGAGTGTAATTGGTCACGACCTAGGCCATGTGAGTGGATGGTAGTTGGTCACCCGCTTGGCTAGAAGTCCAGGAGGAAATAGAGACTCCACCCATTAAATGAGCTTGAAGGAATAAATCAATGAATGGAAATTACATCAGCATGCAATGGAATCAAAAGCAGAGGAGTGCAAACCTGACAACCTCTACATGCTACCGTGTGAAGGGTTGTGTATCTACAGTCACTGTTGTTTGGCCCCTAATGGTATAGTTGTTGACTACAGCAAGGAGATCAACATGGAGGAAAAGGCCCAATACTGCTGGGCCGCTAACCCCAGGGCTGCATCGTGGTGTGTGTGTGTGTGTGTGTGTGTGTATATGTGTGTGTGTGTGTATATGTGTGTGTGTGTGTGTGTGTGTGCGTGCACACACGTGTGTTGAGGAGATACCTGCATCCAGTCTCATCAACCGTTCAAATATCAGCAGCAGCTGTTCTCATCACTACCTTTCATGATCGTGGTTAATTAACACCTTCCAAAGGACAGGCGCGCGCGCACACACACACACACACACACACACACACTGCATCTTACAACTTTGACAGTGGTAAGATGCAGTACATGCAGTATAGATTCTGTACAGTTCCATGACGTAAGAGCACTAATGACTTCTAAACTACGAAAAAACATTAGCATCACGGTTCACGGTGACCATTAAAATCGTCCTACAAACCTCCCCTGGTCTTCATGTGAATTGTTATTTGAAACACAAGAGCAGTGGTAATGGTGTGAGGTGGCATACATTTACATATGTATGTGTATTGTATGATAACGCATGCACGCAAGCACACACACCCACACACACATGCGCACACACACCCACGTGCACACACACACACACACACACACACATCACACACAGCGTTGTGTCTATCTAGCCATTATATCCTGCTGGTGTGAATCCATCTGTGCATGTGTTAGTTCATCCTTTTATCCAGGCCGTTCTGAAGCCATTTCTCTCCATCTGCCAGTCTAACATTCCTCCCATCCACTAATCCCTCCATTACAATTTAGATGAATGGGAGTCCGTACGTAATCGCTCCCCGTACATGCTATTTATAAATATCTTAATAGGCACACCCTATTTCTAGTATGGATCATTATGCTTGCCACATTCCCAACATCGTGCGTACATCAGGTGCCCTCAGCCAGCACGCGTCTTCCGCGCAATATTTCAGCAATGGCGGGAACAGCAGGTGGGAAACTAGATGGCTACATCTACAATCATCGAACTAGAGTTATAATAGCATAACTATCGTTCTATTTCTTGTAGGCTGTAGGCTTTCTCATAGGCTTTGCGATATGGGCTAAGGAAGCTGCGAGCGGAGTCCGATAAATGTACCCTCAAAATGTACAGTCAATTTCCCTGGGACCCACCAAAATTAGCAACTGTGGGTCCCGAGGACTCTAAAAAACCCTATTTACATCACTGAAGGCCTCAATTATGTTCTGTTCTGTTCTGCTGTGTTCGGCCATGTTCATTTAAAAAACTATGAGATGCCGGTAACAACGTTAAACCCATATGTTTAACCAAACAAAAGATAAATCCCCACAAACACAGAATATATCGATACTACCCTTTTAGCCGTGCCGTTTCTGACCTGGCCCTAAGCCAAGTTCAACTCAGAGGATCCCCCTTCCACAAGATTCTAGATTAGATCCAGTAGAACTGCGATGTCTTCAATGCAAAAATAGCAATTGATGATCATAAGGTAATCTATTCAATAAAAAATGACTTATTGATTTGGAATCCAATCTGTTAAACATTTATGCAAAGTCAACTTCAGTTCATAAAGGCTGCCTGACCTTGTAATCACATATCTTGTTATGACCCATCTTAACTATGACAACAAGATATTGTTGTGGTGTTGTGAACCAAATCAATAAGACAATGTAAGCTACAAACTATATCAGTGATGGGTCGGTGTACGTGTATCTGAACCATCGTAACAGATGATTATAATGTTGAATCGGTTTGTATAAACCAAGAAAAGGACAGAGGAGGGAGAGAAGAGAAGAGACATGGATGCCTTACCTGAGAAGACACTGGGGATCTTTGATAAAAAGCTCTTGACAGTCCTAATTGGAATTCCAATCTTCTCCTCCTGCATACGAGCGACCACATCTTCCATCTGAAAACAGGAAGGATAGATATTTCATATGTGAGAGACGGTACATGACAAACAGGAGGAATGGTCACAGAAGGAGACAAGGAATGAATACAATCCCTTAGCTTTAGAGCCTTTAATGTAGACTGGCTGCAAGGCAATTATTTGATTGACAACGTAAAGGAGATTTGAAAGGTTGAAATAAACTATGAATAGAATGGGCAGGGCCAGAGCTAGCTACTGATTGTAGGCGTAGTTTGTAGGCATGTGTGGGTGATGCTCGCAGCAGGAGGGGGCCCAGACTTGTATCATTAGGGATTATATCGGAAAACACAACACAGGGGTAAACAGGCTCACAGGAAAGCCAGGCTTAGCTCCCAACCACAAAGAGTACATAGCATTTGGGAGAGGTTCAGGTCATGCTGTGGTTGCAGCATGGCTGTGTGTGTGTGTTGAGGTTAATGAGCGTGTTCAAATTTAGACTGTGTGAGAAAATAAAATGTAGATAAGTGAGTAAGTTGCAGACAGCATCATAAGAAAAGAACCAAGGAGCCATCATTCACCGGCAGCAATCCGTCTTACTCGTGCTCCTAAGCAGCTTTGCCAGTTACTTGTCACCTTGATGCTAGTGAAAAGGTTCATCTCCATGACACAGTAAAGTGATTCTTAGAAAAATACATTGCTACCTTCTTTTTTATATTTTAGATATGTACATACACATACACACACACACGCACACCCACACACACACATTCACACACCCACCCACCATGTAATTATTCAATAATTCCCCCCAACCCCATTTACAATACCAGTCCCCATTCTGGGAAATATTTTTCCACTGTGATTTCTCAAGTCAGGGATGAGCCCAGGAAATGTAAAAAATCTCTGCACATCGGAGGGTGGGTGCGGGATACAATCTGGCAGAGTGTGTGTGGAATGGTGGTGTATATATAGGCAGACGGGTTTAAGTGACAACAGGTGGAGGTGATTAGGCTGATTGGACTGATTGAAATCACGGAGCTGGAATGTTGATCATGACAAGGCCTATAAATATTAAGAGTAAGATAATATTATTAGGCTTAAGGCTATAGTATAGGCCCCTACTCAGGCTACTGGCCTAGGCCTACATTTTCCACCAATTTTGGAATTACATTTCAAGATTTTTTTAAATCAAATTGTTCCCAGTCCCACACAATAATTGCATAGCTCAAATCCACAAACAATCGTAATTCGTGTGACAAATGTCACACCAAATAAGTAAATATAAATAGGGTTAAATGCCGGTTAATATGCCTACCTTCTGAATGAAATCGCAGAGAATGCAATTTACAGGGCCCTTTTTCCAATTTGATTTCGGACGTTTTTTTACAATGTCAATGCTTAATTTTTTCTCAGTCCATGACCAGTTCCACGTATTCTTAACTAGTGAGCCGCTACTGTCAATCTCCCACGCCTTATTCTGGTCTTATTATTGAACATTTTGAACATTTCATCGATTGTTTGCCAAACAAATTGTACACAATAACATTTCTCGGATTCTCATTGGGTAGAATCTACCCAATGGAAAAATCATGAAAAAACGCAGATTTAAAAAAATTGGAATCCGGAAACTGAAAAATTGCGTAATTCCGCGAATTCGCGGAAAAAGCTCATCCATGCAAGTCCAAGGTCACTGCAGCGCTCTACCAGGACACCAGCACTTCATGATTCCTTCTGCTGAGAACCTTTATAGAGATGCTGATTTTATTTCCCTTGGCACCTGCCCATACTGCCAGAACAACCAATACCTGGTTTAATAACCGTGCTGTAACAGTGCTCGATTGGCCAGCAAACTCACCTGACCTGAACCCCATAGAGAATCTATGGGGTATTGTCAAGAGGAAAATGAGAGACACCAGACCCAACAACACGGCTGGCATCAAGGCTAACTACAGATAACTCCAGAGCAATGCCACAGGCTGATCGCCTCCATGCCATGGCGCATCGAGGCAGTAATTACAGCAAAAGGGTTCCCGACACAAATTATTGAGTGCAGGCGTGAATATACGTTTTCAGAAGATCAACATTTCTGTTTTGAAAATATCGTTTGTTTATTGGTTTTATGTGATATTTAATTTGTTGAAATATTGTTTTGGGTTTTTTTATGAGTTGTAAGCCAAACTGATGGAAAGTTAAACAAATACAAACTTGAAATACTTTGCTTTGTGTGTACTGAATCTGTAATCTATGAAAGTTTCATTTTTAGACAGGAATTATGGAGAAAAAAATACTTTTCCATGATATTAAATTTTTTGGAAAGGATCTGTATATTTATATTGTCTTACTGGCCCTTTGAGAGCAACTATAATGCTGATGTGGCCCGGGATTGACTTGTGTTTGACACTCCTGACCTAGGCTATACACACTGGGGCTGGGTCGTGGTGAGAGCAGGCTAAGCAGGCCCCCTCAGACTTCCTTCTCCCCAGCAACACTCCCCAGCTCCTCCTGGGGGATCCCAAGGTGTTCCCAGGCCAGATGAGATATATAATCCCTCCATTGGGTTCTGAGTTTGCCCCGGGGTCTCCTCCCAGTCGGACGTCCCCGGAAAACCTCTAAGGGCGCCGGGGAGGCATGCTAATCAGATACCAGAACCACCTCAGCTGACTCCTTTTGACACGGAGGGGCAGTGGCTCTACTCCAAGCTCTCTCCGTTTGAGTGCAGCCACCCTGAGGAGGAAACTAATTTCCGCCACTTATATCTCCAATCTCGTTCTTTTAATCACTACCCAAGGACCATAGGTGAGGCTTGGAACATAGATGGACAGATAAATTGAGAGCTTCGCCTCAATTTATCTGTCATGGTCTGACATAGCCAACAGAATAACATTGTCTGCAAAGAGCAGGGATACAATTCTGAGGTCCCAAAACCGGACAATCTCCTCACCTCAGTTGCACCTTGAGATTCTGTCTGAAAATCACAAATAGAATCATGACAACGGACAACCTTGGCAGAGTCCAACACCCAGTGAGAATGTGCTTGACTTTGTGCCTAGAATGCGGATACAGCTCTCACTTTGGTTGTACAAGGGCCGAATGGCTCGTACCAACGACCTGGTACACCATACACCATCCCCACCCCCAACAAGCCTGTAAGAGTAAAGAGCTGGTCCACCGTTCCGCAGCCAAGACGGAATCCACATTGTTCCTCCTGAAGCTAAGGTACAAAAATCGGCTGGAGCTTCCTTTCCAGCAACCTGGAATGAACTGTCCTGGGGAGGCTGAGCTGTGTGATTCTCCGATAATTGGAACACACACATGTTTTGGAAATGGGGGCCACCACCCCGGTTTGCCACTCCACAGGTACTGTTCCTGACCTCCACGCGACATCGAATAGGCGTGACAGCCAAGACAGCCCCACCATGTCCAGCATCTCAGGGCGAATCTCATCCACACCTGGCGCCTTGCCATTTAAGAGATTTAGAATATGGGTGGGGCTTCCCCCGAGTCTTCAGACTCTGCCTCTTCCTCAGAGGACATGTTGGTCGGGTTTAGGAGTTCGTCAAATTCTTTCCACCACCCGACAATGTCTTCAGTCTGGGTCAGCAGTTCTTCTCCCAACTGAGCAGAGCGACTCAGGAAGGGAAAACAGGGCTTTCCCTTCCCTTCCAGTCACTGAACAGTTTGCCAGAACTTCCTTGCAGCCAACCGAAAGTCCTTCTCCATAGCCTCCCCGAAACAGGAGACTGTAACTGTGATTAAGGGCTGTACAAATACAATTTACTTGACTTTTCACCAAAACATATGACCGCAGATCTGCTGATACGAAAGTCGATCATCAATCTTTGGCCAAATGTGTTTCCGGTACCAGGCACACTTATGAACCACCCTATGTATACCCTATGTATTTGTACTTTTTTTACCTTTTGTGAGTCACTCAGAAACGGGTAGGGAGCTTCGGGTAGGTGTTGAAGACCCCAGATCTAAAGTCTGATTTGTGAGACTATTCATATTTTTCAGTCACGTGACTCCATAGAACTGGAGCACAGGCCTGTACAAATGTATGTTTGCTTTGGGCACTTGCAATCCATATACAGCACCTGCCGTAGTATTTCAACCACTAAAAACAGCGACGTCCCTACTAGAGAATCCCTCCCCTTAAACCACTGCCAGGATGAAAGCATACAAAAATAGTCATATTGAAGCAATAGCTCACGACAGGGCGTGGTATATGGTTTATTATATCACAGCTAAGGGGAGCTGTTTGGCTAGACGTAAAATGAACCACTTGTAGGCTTGCATTTGTTGTTAGGTGGATGTGTGTCGCTTGGCGTGGTGAGGATGTAGCTCCACTTTCTTTGGCACCGAGCATTGGTCCACTAAAGCGAACCATGTCATGACTAAAAATACGTGTGTACTTTGATGGTTGCCATTCTTTGACCTCCCTGGGGACAGAGGAGTGTTTAATAGCACAAATCCACAATCTCTTGGGTATTCTCTCTCAGACAGGATTCTCAAAAAACACAACCAAGGCTTGTCTCCTCGTCAGTTAGTACATCTGAACTACTGTCCGGCATTTTGGTTAAACCTGGTAAAAAAAACACAATGAAAAAGCTATTGAATAACTGGCGGGCAGCAGAAGAAAGCCTTGATTTGCTCTCCGGGTGGGCGTTCATACAAGGCTGTGACGTCACGTGAAACCTATGAATAAACAATCCCTCTAGCCTTGCCACATCCATGTACAATTTGTTTTCCACCCATAAGAGTCAATATAACTAGACTCTGGAAACGTTGCCATTCCACTTCTGAATAATCAATCACAAACTACCATTAAATGTTTCTCTGTGGTTAACTGTGGATATAGCTATCTTACTGTGTAATAAATAAGCATGAATACTGTTACTAAATCCACTTATTTGCCAATTGCATACTCATACCTAGCATAGCTCCTGCTACAATGCCACAAAAGTGGCTTTGGTTCGTGGCTCCTCCAAGGACACAGGCTGGTTGTGGTGTTTGAAGTCCAGTTCATTGTTAAGTTGTAGGTGAAGAAAGATGGTATAGAGCAGATAGAACGGTTGCTAGCTAGCATGCTAGTCCCCTACCCCCCACCTCCTTCACGCTAGATACATGTAGGAGTAGGGGTTGCCTGTGATGGACCGAGTGAAGTCAGTCGGAAGGAAGGCAACCAGATTAGCAGGGAGAGCTGTCAGCATTGCCACGAAGTCAGGCAGCCACCTCCCATAACTACCGTAAATCCTCTAATAGTGGCCTGTATTCCAATAAAGTGGCTGGGGCGTGATCAACACAGACAAATAAAGGTGAAAAAACAAAGAAAAAAAAAATGTTGGTAAACTCCTGGTGCCCGTTATATGGTGTACCGGTATAACAAACATGGTGCCGACCAGACGTAAGTTTGACATGAAGAGAAGGTGTTGGCCTTGGCGGCAGGGTCGGAAATTAATGGGGGCTCGGGGCAAAGTGCCCGTAACAAATGTCAAATTGCCCTTGGAATTGGGATGGCGGGGGATTTTAAATGCCCCCGTAAAATAAAGAGTTAACTTTCTGTATTTTAATGTTACTCTGTATTTGCAAAGCATGTCCAGATTTTGTTCTGTATTTGCAAAGTGTGACTTGAAAATGGCTAGATAGGCATCCGTACCTGCAGAACCCCCACCCCCTCCTCCTACTAGCGTTATTTACCTCAGTAACAGGCAGCACAAACTAGCTGGCCAGCTAGTTCACTTGCCAACTTAAGAATATGGATCGTTTTTTTTAAAATACGCAAACCACCAGCTGATCGAAATGAAAAGGAAACAGTCGCTGACCGTCTCCCTGTGTCAAAGAGTCTACAAATGTGGGTTAGAGAATGGAGTGGATAGCGATATGTACCGACACATACATCTGGAGACACTTTACTATACTGCCAGGCCTGTCGAGAGGCGCCACCTCCTCCAAAGAAGTCATGTAGGGGAACAGTCGACAGCTTCATCAGCAGGACGAAAGCACTGAAGAAGTACACCACTGAACGGCAAGTGAGCGAGGCTCACAAGATTGCGTATGGTAAGTGAGCAACACTGAGTAACCCATTCAAGTCATGCTAGCCTGCTAGTGACATAGCCAGATCTTTGGTTAGTGTAGCTAACACATTCTACAGCTACACAGAGCTAGCTATGTAGGTAGCTACCCCTGTGTAGCTGTAGCAGATAGCTAGCTGTTGTACCTGTGTAAAGTTACAGATACATTGAACTATATGTAAAATGTTGTTCTTATATTCTTTGCAGTGGCTTGGAAGAACAAAAGGGAGCACAGGGAGCCCATTGTTCAGTCAGTGCTCAAAATGAATGGTGAGGTGAATGGCAAAATGGTCAAGCTATTCGATATAGCCTACCATATAGCAAAGCATGAGAAGCCCTTCCAGTATTTCTCCTCATTGATTAGCTTAGAAAATGGAGTGGGAGTTGGACAGACGGATTGGTGCGGCGTCTGCAGTAATGCAGGCGCTTTACCGGTCCGTCGTGGTGAAGAAGGAGCTGAGCCGTAAGGCGAAGCTCTCGATTTACCGGTCCATCTACGTTTCAACCCTCACCTATGGTCACGAGCTATGGGTAGTGACTGAAAGAACGAGATCGCGGATACAAGCGGTCGAAATTAGGTTCCTCTGGAGGGTGGCTGGGCTCAGCCTTAGAGATAAGGTGAGGAGCTCAGACATCCGGAGGGAGCTCGGAGTAGAGCCGCTGCTCCTTCACATCGAAAAGAGTCAGCTGAGGTGGTTCGGGCATCTGACCAGGATGCCCCCCGGGCACCTCCCTTTAGAGGTGTTCCGGGCACGTCC
>OMOU01092150.1:0-10048 GCA_900312585.1 Malacocephalus occidentalis
TGAATCTGCGGAGTGCATACAGATTTGTCTACATACGGTGAACGCTATGCATTGAGGAATGGACAGTATAGGCAGAATATACATTGGGGTAGAGTAACTCAGAAATTATACAGAGTCTACAGTGCATATAACATATGCACTTGTCTCCTATAATAATAATAATAATAATTACCGGACGGACAACCCCCCGTCTTTTATTGTCGCGGTTAACACCATGCCTGTACACCCGCGCACGCCGGCCCTCACACACACACACACACACATGCCCCCATAGGTGTCGCCGTGAAATTGGTCCTCCGCTTTTAACCCATCCATGGCCATCTTCCTCCGCGGTCAGGCCAGGAGCGGTGGGCAGCTAGTGCAGCGCCCGGGGACCACCTCGATCCAACCGCCGCTGGTCAGGCGACGGTCTTCTTCCATGTTTTTAGAGGGGTTATATATACAATGTATATATATGGAGGAACCCCAGAATGGGAGGGCTTCTTAAAGAAAACTAACAGGTCTGTGAGAGCCGGAATTCTTACTCGTTGGTAGGTGATCAAATACTTATTTCATGCAATAAAATGCAAATTAATTATTTAAAAATCATACAATGTGATTTTCTGGATTTTTGTTTAAGATTCCGTCATTCACAGTTGCAGTGTACCTATAATAAAAATGACTTTTTCTGCTTTGTAAGTGGGAAAACCTGCACAATCAGCAGTGTATCAAATACTTGTTCTCCCCACTGTACATAAGATAAGAGAATGTGAAAGATATGTATTCAGAGTATTTAAGTATAGCATAGGGAATATTGCATATGTATCCGGAAGTAGTTGAATAATCAAAATATTAATGTTATAAATGTACATCTAAAGTGATCAATATGATCAATGAGATTGGTTTTGCTGGTTGAAAAGCTTCTGGTAGTCCGTGCCTGGTTGCTCCGGTAACGTTTACCAGACGGCAGCAGTGTGAACATTCCAAGGCCTGGGTGGCTGTAGTTCTCAATGATTTTCTGTGCTTTCTTAAGGCATCGTGCGTGGTAGATACTTTGCACAGCTGGGAGATGCCAGCCGATGATGCACGCCACTGTCTTCACCACCCTCTGGAGGGCCTTGCAATTAGCAGTGGAGCAGCTGTCGAACCAGGCATTAATGCAGTCAGAGAGGATGCTCTCAATGGTGCACCTGTAAAAGTTAGTGAGGGTTGCAGACATGCTAAACTTCTTGAGTCCTCAGAATCCTCAGCAATCTTGGGCAAGTTCGCCCCCCTCTCCTGTGGCTTAGTGAAGTCCATGATCATCTCCTTAGTCTTGCAGACGTTGTTGCACTGGCCCCATGTTGCCAAGTACCTGTTTTCCTCTCTGTAGGTGGTCTCATCATTGTTGGTGATGAGACCCAGGATGGTGTTATACAGTTATGCATGTACAGGGCGTACAGGAATGGACTGAGTATGCAGCCCTGAGGGGCTCCGTTGTTCCGAGTCAGTACAGAAGAGGTGAGACTGCCCATTCTCACCACCTGATGTCTGCCCGTCAGGAAGTCCAGGATCCAGTTGCAAAGGGAGGTGTTTAATCCTAGGATCCTGAGCATGAGAACGAGCTTAATAGGCACAATAGTGTTGAATGCTGAGCTGTATCAATCAATCAGTGAATGCTGATACAGTGAATAGCATCCTCACATCCGTGTTTCCCTTATCCAGGTGGGAGAGGGCGGTGTGAACTATCAGGTCGTCCGTAGATCTGTTGAGACTGTATGCAATTTGAAGGGAGTCCAATGTGTCAAGAGGAGTAGAGCAGCATTTTATGATGATGTGGGTCAGTGCTGCAGGGCGGTAGTCATTCAGGCAGGTGATGGAAGGTTTCTTCGGTTCGGGGACAGTGGTGGTCTGTTTAAAGCAGGTGGGGACTGCAGACTTGTACAGGGAGAGGTTGCTTCGCTAGCTCCGGGTCCCCCGGGCAGAGGACCATGCTTTTAGTTTAGCACTGACACCAACATTAACCCAGGGCATTTGGTTGGGGAAAGTCTTAAAATTGACCTTCGGGATGACATCATCGATGCACCCCCGAGATGTAGGCTGGGACAGAGTCTGTGTATTCATCAATGTCCCCATTCACTGCAACACAGAACATCTGCCAGTCTGTGATTTCAAAACAGTTCTGTATATAGATTTTAGATAAGAGGTCAAGGTCCGGTGAGCAATGTGTTAAAAGTACTGCTACATCCGAACCCCAGCGATAGTTAACCATAAAGAATACGCCTCCGCCTACCCGACTCTGTTCTGTCCTACCGGTAGATAGAGAAACCAGCTGGATCCCGCTGGAAAAGTGTCTTACAGTGAATGCTGATACTAATACAAATAAAGTGAAGAATATATGAAATCAGTCAAAAAACACACTCATAACAGCCAACCACCTTGCTAGGAGTACCCGAGCTTTAGTACAATAACAGCGCATGCCCAGAGCAGGCTGCGGAGCCATGGCAACAAATATGCTAACATCACCAGTGACTTGGTAACGAAGATGCCATTTTCAACTCTTACACACGTATTACTTGTTTGCTCTCTGGGGTGCATGCCTGCCAATGAGTGCTTGTTCATAAATGGACCTAAAGCCCTTTTATGGGCTTGGAACAGATGACAAAACGGCTGATCAGAGAAATGCAGGAGAAGTATTTAAGGAATGCTAAGTTAATGACATTAACTTGAGGAGATGATCTGAATAAGTCATAAGCTACTTGGGTCTTAATTAAGTAAGTACTTGAATACTGAAATACTAATTCCACTTTGTGGATCTAATGATTGTTAATTTCTTTGAATGTTCAGGGTATGGACTGAAGAGTCACTCCCGCACACACACTGGGGAGAAGCCTTATCGATGTCAGGAGATGAACTGCAGAAAGTCCTTCAAGACCTCAGGAGACCTCCAGAAACACACCAGGACACACACAGGTAGCTACATACAGTGATTCTATTCATTCATCATCTTCTCTTGACATTACACAAGTCATGTGCCTGTTCCAAATGGGCCGGTTGCCTCCGGCTGCTTATCGCTCACCCAAACAACTTCATACTCAAAACTGCACATTGTTGTCCTCAGCAATACACTGCCATGTCTGAAGTTGATTGTATGAACATTTGTCGACTTGATTGAATGCCACCTCCAAGAGAATCCCGCCTAGATGTGATGATACACAGCGATACAATTGTTTAAGTATAACGGATAACCCCCACCCCACCTAGGGGGGAGCGCTCCATGATCTCACCTCATGTTTATGAAGGACCAGGTGTTAAATCACTTGCATACGACCTGATTCTGGGTCAGGGTGTGTCATAAGTAGCAGAGCAGCTTTATGACTGCGATCCATTGAAAGTGTCAATCCCAGCTTTTTGGGGGGGGCAGCAGTAGGTCAGCTAGGGCTGGGCGATGTAGCAAAAAATATGATTATAAATGTTTCTTTCCCATATTGATCGATTGATTTCTTTCCCCAATTTTTATCAAAATATATAATTTCATAATGCTGTCTGTTTTAAGAGTATCCTGATAATTACTGAAGCCTGAAGAAACCAGAGGGTTCATTAGCTAAATTGTAGAACACTTTATTAACAAAAGCAATGCAAATATTCAACACTGCAAACATGCTGTAATAGCATAATAAAACAATATATGTTCACGTGTTTCAAATTATTACAATGTAAATAAAACTAAAATCTGCGCAGCAAACATCTCACATGTTTGTAGAAATAGACAACATAGTAAAACAAGTGGATCCTGGCCCTGTCCAACTTTAAGATAAAATACAAGTACAAGATATTAGTGCAAACATACAGGATGTGTTGTGAAATTATACAATAGCTAGCGGAATATGTAAAATTATACAAATAGCTTGAATTGGAGGATCAAAATACATTTACATTATATATCGCAAATGGAGCAGCAGGAATGAGCATATAAACAAATCGACATGCAACAATACTAACAAATGCACAGTCTCCGACTAGACACGGCCGCGCCATTTTGAAACAATGAAAACTATACTTGGGTTACACACTAGGGCTGTCCCTCTAAAGAGCGCATTTGAAATGTTGAATAAAGAACAAAAACTGACGGCCTTGAATACTGATACAACATAACTTAAGGATACGATATTATACATTCACACGTGCTATTTTTAGAGCTGAAAACGTAACATTTAGGCATAACAGATTGGTGGTCTTCCTGTCTTGGTTGACACCGTCCAACCATGTTTTGCAGACTGTCGTTTTCTGCGCCTTGTTTTTGATGTAACCAAAAAAGTGGTTACCTCAAAAAAAGTGGTAATGGTCACATGGCCCTTTTTGTCGACAATTTCCTCAACTTTGGACGATGCCAGAGCTCTTTTTCGAACTTGCGCCCCTCACCGGTTTCACTCATGGTGGTGTTCTCCTTTCGAGAGCTTTCTTCGCCGTCGCCAGTAGTAAACAAAACCTCGTCGTAGAAATGGGCGTGTACGAGCTGACCGATTGGCTGTTCTTGTGTTATTTCTGCTGAGCGAATGCCTGTAGGGAATGGCCATGTACGAGCTAAAAACTGCACTGATTGGCTATTGTCACGTTTATTTGTGCTGCATGACAGGCTGAGTAAAAATGTAGTAAAAATATTAAGGCTTATCGATCGTATTTAATCGCGATCTCGATTCGAGATCGATTAATCGCCCAAGCTCAGGAGTTAAGAGCGGTTGTCTGTTAACCAGAAGGTTGCTGATTCGATCCCCGGCCTCCGCCTTGCTGTGTCGAGGTCTCCCTGAGCAAGACACCTAACTAACCCTAACTTCTCTTGATGTGGTGGTTGTTTGCATGGTTGACAACGCCGTCTGTGTATGAGTGGGTGAATAATGTGAGGCAATTTTAGTTGAATATCATACTTCACCATATGGTCTAAAAAAACAACAACGTTTTGCTCACCTGTTCTTTCTGTTGGTCCAAAGGCGAAAAGCCCTTCAAATGCCCTGTGGACGGATGTGGCCGCTCCTTTACCACTTCCAACATCCGGAAGGTTCACATCCGGACCCACACAGGAGAGCGGCCATACTACTGCTCGGAGCCCAGCTGTGGGCGCTCGTTTGCCAGCGCAACAAACTACAAGAACCATATGAGGATCCACACAGGTGAGTAGAATACCACTGTGAATTCAGATGCATGTCTTTTAGGAGCTTGTAAGGCTTGCTGAAGGATGCCTACAGGTACTTCAGCCATTGGGGAGTGAACACAGTATCTTTTGGCTGTGAGTCAAAATACTGCAAATAATGCCGCTACATTATTAGGGGTTCAAACTCTGCACCTTTCCGCTTAGTTCGGCGTTTTTATTTTAAAATGGGTAATGGATGTGGATTTTGTTCATCTATTTCTTGAAGTCATCTCCGTGTATGTGTCATCTGTAGGTGTGTTTGTGTTTATTGTAGTGTTCTGCTCATAAATGACAGAAATAATAACGGTAGATATCATATTTTGATATATGGACCTCAAACTATAAATGTAATCTTTGACTTGACAAATGATTTTAGAGTCAGAGAAGCTTATAACAAAACAAACATTGCTAACAAAAACACATTTGAAACCTGATTAATGACAATTATGAATTCTTGCTATAAACCGGGCTGACTGTCTCAATGTATGTCTTGCGGGGGACCGTTCCCCCTTCCCCCATGGTTGCTATCACCAACCACCCAAACAAATATTCCTGGTGAACCTCACCACCTTGTATGGTTGGTATGGTATGTATTGCTGTCCAGGGGAGAAGCCGTACGTGTGCACGGTGCCCGGCTGCGAGAAGCGCTTCACGGAGTACTCCAGCCTCTACAAACATCACGTGGTCCACACGCCCTGCAAGCCCTACAACTGTAACCACTGTGGTAAGACGTACAAGCAGATCTCCACCCTCGCTATGCACAAGCGCACCGCCCACAACGACACGGAACCCATTGAGGAGGAGCAGGAGGCTTACTTTGAACCCCCCACAGGTCCGTGTTCGACTTGGTTGTAGCTTTAGAAAAACTTTTTTTTGTGACTTTGAGCATGGTAAATGGTAAAGGGGAATGTCAAATTTCAGATGCCATCGATGACCCTAATGTGACCTACACAACAGTGATGGAAGCAGAGGATTCTGGGTCGGAGCAGGTCCCTGTGGAGACCACGGAAATCCTTGGACAGCAGCACGTTGCCTTGGTAACACAGGAGGACGGAACCCAGCAGCAGGTAGGCTGCACTGCCAAATTCTACATTTGTCTTGATGTTCTCTGAAAATTTTAACTTATTCTCATATTTACAATTTACACTTGATATGTAAATCTGATAATATATGATAACTTGGGTCCATGTTGAAAAATCGCTGTGACTAAGGCAGAAAACAATTTTAGAAATTGGTACAGTATAGAGTAAGAGCACTTCAGCAATCAGACGCAAAACGCCTGTAATGCAAACCTTTGGAGCAGTAGGGCCTATACTCGCAGTGATGTAAATATGTGTGAATCCTGCATCTCTGACACGTTACAATCCAAAAGGACACATTAAGCTCACTATCAACCCTATTTTGTCCTAGTAAAGGGTCTCAATAATTTCAATCATCGGGAGAGACTTAATGCCCTTGCTGGGCCTGCATTAATGCCACTTTTGGCTAAAAACATGGTAATTGGTAAATACACTCCACATGGATGCGGACTTCATGTCCATGACCAGGGGTAAAAAAAAATTATAATCCACTGCTGTGATTTTTCTCATCATCTATGTATATATCTCGCTCATATCTAGCTGTTTCATTTGTTATGTGTCAATGAGTGAAAGGAAAATGTTTAAAAATTTAAAAATTTAAAGAAAAAGCTCAACCATATTGCTGGCCAACAAACTATTGCATGTAGGGATGTACCCGGATACGTTATTCGGGAAAGCACAAATAGGCTAATGCGATGAAAACATATTTCTTCTACCCGAAGTGGCTCATTATTCTGGGGAAAAAAGAGACTCTAATGCCCTTGGTCGTGTCTAAGCTTACATTAGCTTTGTGCTTGTTAGCTTTTGGGAAGTAGGCTAACGCTACTCCTGTTTGCATGGCAGAGAGACAGTGTCGGTATTGGGTAGACTGGGAGTGGTTGGTAGCCTACTCATCCTATTGCTGTATCTCAATCTCAGTAAAAAACATAACAAAACAAGGAGCACCACCCAGTGACTTAATCTGTCACTGCAACCAAACATTGCCTAGTAGGCATATTTGTGATTGTTACCCTGTATGACATTTGTATACTGTTTTCACCACAAACTCTTGCTGCCACTCCTCTCTCCAACTCTCAATCACCTTTCCACCGTTCTCTTTCTCCAACAGTGATATTCCACTATTATTCAGAATTTCATGGGGTCATGTAAACAGCATATTCTGTTTGGATATTCCCAATTAGGCTTTATTCAGAATATGCATCTCAATCAGGGCTTTTACTGCAGTTAGCTACACAGGCAAACTGCCTTCTTACAGTCAGCTCTGTCTTGTAAACAAACCAACTAATCAACAGTTTGCAAGGCTGGGCTAGAGATGCATGCCCAACAGAAAACCCTACATTTCTGGTCTAAAGGAGAAACACACCAACTTTTAAACATTTTGAGGGAGGCAGTGTTCACATGCTCAAACAAGTACGTCACCAGTGGAATACGTTGAAGAAATGTTATTTTGATGCAAAAAGCTAGATAAAAAAATCGGCACGGCTGCATGTAAACGGGAATATTAGTAGAATAATAATTTTCACTAAACAGCTTTGTAGGAATGTTGTCTCTTTAGGAATAAGGGCAAAAACCAAAATATTTTGTGCATATAAACTCAATGAGATTTATTTCTCTGTAGGGATCCTTTTCATCATGTTATCAGACACGCATACTCTTCATCATACTCTTTATTATCATACAATCCTCCCCCTCTGTATTATCAAGCTGATTGGATCTGTTCTTTTGTTCTGTGCCATCAGGTCAGTATCTCTGATGCTGACCTACAAGCTATGGGAGGTACGATCACCATGGTAACTCAGGAGGGAACCACAATCACCATCCCAGCCCACGAGCTGTCAACGCAAAGCGGTCACTCGGTCACCATGGTGACAACGGATGGATCAGATGGACAGGTAATTAAATAAAGTCACATATAATGCTTTCTTGTGGTAACACCTGGCATAATGACAATACCAATGAAATGACCATATACTTGTGTTGTTTCTCTGGTGCCAGACTTTCTTTGTCTCGAATAATGGACAGAAATAAAATGTGTTGGAATCCTTACAATGAGCCATCTGCACACACACTCAGAAGAGCTAGCTATGTACCACCTGTTATGTTTGTCAGTTTACAACACACACTCCCACACTGGACTTCTGGCAAAGAAAATGTTTGCGTTTCCCCAACTTCCCCAACAGATTAACAAAACCACACAAAATGTCTTTGCCCAAACAACATCTGCTGTGAATATCAATGTCCCGCTGAATTTAATCGCATCCACACAGTGATTACTCAAATATCCTCAAATATCTATAGCGCATGTTTATTCTTTTCTTAAGCACAATACAATTTGCTCATCATAGAAATCAGGCCTCCCTGTGGGCCCACCACCTGCAGGGAGAGTCATTGCGGTCGGGTGCAATGCAAACCAGGCGGTAGGCAAAGGCGGGGTCCTAGGCGCGCGGATCCCCGGCATCGCCGACTGGTTCTAGGGACGTGGAACCTCGCTGGCAGGAAAGGAGCTGGTGCGAGAGGTGGAGCGGTACCAACTAGATATGGTTGGGCTTACCTCCACGCACAGTGCCAGTTCTGGAACCAAACTCCTACTCCTACTACTTTTCTGGAGTTGCCCAGGGTGTGAGGCACCAGGTGGGTGTGGGGATACTCACAAGTCCCCGGCTGAGCGCCGCTGTGTTGGAGTTTTCCCCGGTGAACGAGAGGGTCGCCTCCATGCGATTGTTAGTCGCTGGGGAGAAGGCTCTGACTGCTGTGTGCGTATGCACCAAACAGCAGTTCAGAGTATCCGGCCTTCTTAGAGTCCTTGGAGAGCATCCTAGAAAGGGTGCCATCCGGGGACTCCATAGTTCTACTGGGGGACTTCAACGCGCACGTGGGCAACGATGGAGAAACCTGGAGGGGGGTGATTGGGAGGAACGGCCTGCCCGATCTGAACCAGAGTGGTGCTTTGTTGTTGGACTTCTGTGCTAGCCATGGACTGGCCATAACAAATACTATGTTCGAACATAAGGTGGCTCATAAGTGTACCTGGTACCGGGCCACCTTAGGCCAAAGATCAATGATCGACTTTGTTGTTGTATCAGCAGATCTGCGGCCGCATGTTTTGGACACTCGGGTAAAGAGAGGTGCAGAGCTGTCAACTGATCACCACCTGGTGGTGAGTTGGATCAGATGGCAGGGGGAGGCTGCCGGACAGACCTGGTAAACCCAAGCGGGTAGTGAGGGTGAACTGGGAATGTCTGGTGGTCGGTAGGGTCTTTAACTCCCACCTCCGGAAGAACTTCTCGTGTCTCCCGGGGGAGGTTGGGGACATGGAATCAGAGTGGGCCATATTCAGAGCCTCCATTGCAGAGGCGGCAGCTAGGAGCTGTGGACAGAAGGCTGTCGGTGTCTGTCGTGGCGGCAACCTAAGAACCCGTTGGTGGACACCAGCGGTGAAGGAAGCCATCAGGCTGAATAAGGAGGCCTTTCAGGCTTGGTTGGCCCAGGGGTCTCCCGAAACAGCAGACGGGTACCGGGAGGCCAGGAGGGCTGCAGCCACAGCGGTCGCCGAAGCAAAAACCCGGGTGTGGGAGGAGTTCGGGGAGGTCATGGAGAAGGACTTTCGGTTGGCCTCAAAGAAGTTCTGGCAAACCGTTCGGCGACTCAGGAAGGGAAAGCAGGGCTTAGCTCAGGCTGTACTCAGTCGGAGAGGAGAACTGCTGACCCAGACTGAGGATGTTGTCGGGCGGTGGAAAGAACACTTTGAGGAACTCCTGAACCCGAACAACATGCCCTCTGGGGAAGAGGCAGAGTTCAAAACCTCGGGGGGAGGCTCACCCAT